>LOJH01047242.1:0-14084 GCA_001685095.1 Ellobius talpinus
CAACAACAAAATGTTTATCTGGTTAGTAAAAAGTATAACTGAAAAGTAGAACAGTTTCAGAAATTTATTTTTTTCTAATTAAACATTTTTCCCAATAGAAGTAAAAGTAGAGCTTCCCTCCAAATGTTTGGATCTTAAGAGCTCTTAATTCCCAACTGCAAGCTGTCACACTTGGAGCTTTTAATTTTCAGAAAAGATATTGAAAGTTTAGTTGATTCAAACTGACTGCCATTAACTTTGCTGATTTAGCCTGTTGCCGTGTGAGTTCACACTCACGTTTTCTCACCGTTTACCCTGAGTTGCTCTAATTACATGGGTGTGGATCTGGTACTGATTTGGAACTACCCAAAGCAAATGTCCTTGTTAGGAAAATAATTTGTCCGAGAAAAAAAAACAAATAAGGTAAATGGGCAGAACAAGCCTGAGCAGAAGTAGACTTTTATACCTGAACTCAGTATCAGGAATCCTCATTAACTCCCCATAATTCTGTTTATCTCAACTGTGCAGTTCATACTGGTAAAGAAACCCTACAAGGGCTCTGTTAAGAAATCACATGCGGGTCTCAAGTTAAACCAAACATTGGTTGGCCATTCCACAAGTTCTGTGTCACCATTGCCCCAGGACATCTTGCAGGCAGGACAGACTGTAGATGAAGCATTTTGTAGCTGTGTTAGTGTCCAGGTTTCTCTTTCTATAGCCTACAGAGTGCATTCCCAAATCAAAGAGACAAGAATGTAAGGGTGGAGGCTTCAAATCCACACCAGTTTGATCTCTCTACATTCAATGAGCTGTGTGGAAGTTGCCCTCAGCAATGGGACTCCCTACACTATATNAAAAAGAAAGGAAGGAAGGAAGGAAGGAAGGAAGGAAGGAAGGGAGAAGGAAGGAAGGAAGGAAGGGAAAAGAAAGAAAGAGAGAAAAAGAAGGAAGGAAGGAAGGAAGGAAGGAAGGAAGAAGAAATGATTACTAGTGGTATTCTGCTATGCTCATAGATCAGTGGAAGTCTTCATAAGAGAGGCTTCCTCTGGCAGCAGACGGGAGGACGTGCAAAAACCCAGAATCAGACATTATGTAAAGACAGAATCTTAATTGGAGGTCTCCATTGGGTAGCTTTCCTCAGACATCAAGGAACCCCTCAGAAGATGGGGAGGAAAGATTGTACGGTTCAGAGGGGATGGAGGACACCAGGAGAACATAACCCATCAAGTTAACAAAGCAGGGCTCTCCTGGGCTCACAGATGCTGAAGAGGCGATCATGGGGCCTGCATGGGCCTGCACCAGGTCCTCTGTGTATATGCTATGGCTGTCAGTTTGATGTTTTGTGGGACTCCTAACAGTAGGAGTAGTTGTATCTCTGACTCTTTTGCCTGCTCTTGAGACTCTTGTTCAGCCTGGACATGAGGGCTTTCTGCTTGTCTTACTGTATTTTGTTTTGTCCTGTTTGACTATAGTCTCTTGGACGTCTGCTCTTTTCTGAAGAGGAGCTCGATGGGGAGTATCTGGGGGATGGGGAGATGGATGGGAGATAGGAAGAGTGGAGGAAGGGAAACTGTGTGTGGTTGGGATGTACTGCATGAGAGAATAGCCTGTTTTCAATTTTTTTTGCGAACCATCTATTGATCAAGCTGGAATGTAAAATTTTACATTCTAACTAAACCTAAACTAAAAAGGATTAGTTTGCAAAAATAAATAAATAAACATGAAATGAATGGAAATAAGGAAACAAATAAATAAATACCTCAATGAGTTTTTTTTGTCCTAATTACTGATCAATTAGAATCAGGAGATCTACATTTAGTCTTTCAAGTATTTTGGCAGCAAATCCAACAGGTGATTCAAAGCAACAATCACTCCCCCCATCTGTTTCCATCAGTTACTGAGTGAAGGCTCTCTGATGACAATTGGAGCAGTCACCAATCTGATCAGAGGAGATGACCTGTTCAGGTTACATATTTGCTATTGCTAGGAGTCTCAGCTGGGGTCAATCTTGTAGATTCCTGAGAGCTCCCTTTGAATCAGGTGTCTACCTGACTCTGAAATGCCCCCCTCATTTCCTGTCATCTCTTTACACTCCACCTCCATCCACCACCCGACCCAATCCCTCAAGTTTCCATCCCACCCACCCCCCAGTCCACCTACAAGATCTCTTCTATTTCCCGTTCAAGGGAGATTCACGCACCCCTCCCCTTGGGTTCTCTTTGGTACCTAGCCTCTCTGGGTCTGTGTATTGTAGCGTGGTTATCCTTCACTCTACAGTGAATACACACTTATGAGTGAATACATGCCATGTTTGTCTTTCTGGGTTTAGGCTACCTTACTCAGGTTAATATTTTTTTCTAGTTCTATCCATTTGCCTTCAAATTTTAGAGGTCTTTTTTAACAGCTGACTAATACTCCATTGTATAAGTGTACCACATTTTCTTTGTCCATTCTTCGGTTGAGGGCACCTAGGTTGTTTCCGGCTCTGGCTATGACTAATAAAGCTGCTGTGAACATAGCTGAGCAAGTGTCCTTGTCGTATGATCGAGCATCCTTTGCGCATATACCCTAGACTGGTGTAGCTGGGTCTTGAGGTAGATTGATCCCCAATTTTCTGAGAAACTGCCATATTGATTTCTAAAGTATCTGTACAAGTTTGCACTCCCACTCACAATGGAGGAGTGTTCCTCTTGCTGCACGTCCTCTCCAGCATAAACTCTCATTTGTGTTTTTATCTTAGATATTCTTATAAGTGTAAGACAGAATCTCAGAATCATTTAGATTTACATTTCCCTGATGGCTAAGGATGTTGAACATTTTTTAAGCACTTCTCCACCATGTGAGATTTTTCTTTTAAGGATTCCTTGTTTATGTTTGTACCCAGCTTTTTTAAATTGGATTATTGGCTTTATTTATGTCTAGTTTCTTGAGTTCTTTATGTATTTTGAAGATTAGCCCTCTGTCAGATATGGAGTCTGTGAGGATCTTTTCCCATTTTGTAAGCTGCCATTTTGTCATATAGATGGTGTTCTTTACCTTAAGGAAGCTTTTCAGTTTCATGAGGTTCATTTATTAATTGTTGTATGTGAAGCAAGAGGAAGTTGTCTCCTGTGGCAGTGTGTTCAAGAATATTTCACAGTTTCTTTTTATGAGGTTCAGCGTAACTGGATTTATGTTGAGGTTTTTTACCTACTTGAACTTGAATTTTGTGCAGGGTGATAGAGATGGATCTCTTTGCCGTCTTCTAAATGTTTTTAGCACCCAGGTTCATCAATATCATTTGTTGAAGATGCTTTCTTTTTTTTCCATTATATAATTTTGGCTTCTTTGTCAAAAGTCAGGTTTCCATAGGTGTGTTGATTTGTGTCTGAGTCTCCTGTTCAATTCCATTGATCCTCCTGTCTGTTTTCATGTCACCACCATGCTGCCTTTATTCCTGGAGCTCTGGAGTCGAACTTGAGCTCAGGGATGGTGATGCCTCCAGAAGTTCTTTTGTTGTACAGGATTGCTTTAGCTATCCTGTTTTGTTGTTGTTCATTTGTTTTGTGTTTCCACATGAAACTGAATTTTGTTCTTTAAAGGTCTGTAAAGCATTGTGTTGGCATTATGATGGGAATTGCATCGAATCTCTAGATTGCTTTTGAAGATAGCCATTTTTACTACATTTATCCTAGCCATCCATGAGCAAGGGGGATCTTCCATCTTCTGGTATTCTCGCCAATTTCTTTCTTCAAAGACTTGTAGTTGTTGTCACACAGGTCTTTCACTTGTTTGGTTAGAGTTACCCCAAGATATTTTATATTGTTTGTAACTATTGCAGAAGGTGTATTCCCCGATTTCTTCCTTATCTCTTTTATCATGTGTATAGAAGAGGACTACCGATTTCTTTTATTAGTTAATCTTGTATCCAGCCAGTTCACTAAAGGTGTTTATCAGCTGTAGGAGTTCCCTGGTAAAATTTTGGGGTCACTTATGTTTATGTATATATCTGCAAATAGTGATACTTGGACTTCTTTCCCCATTTCTAACCCTTTTTGTTGTCTTTTGCTGTAGCTAGAATATTAGATACTATATTTAATAGATATGGAGAGAGTATTAGATACTATATTGAATAGATATGGAGAGAGTCTTGTCTTGTTCCTAATTTTAGTAGAATTGTTTTAAGTTTCTCTCAGTCTAATTTGATGTTGGCTGTCGACTTGCTGTATATTTCTTTTATTATATTTTAGAAGGATTGTAGGAACCACAGGAGTCAAGGACTTCACAAGAAAACCCACCTAAAAAAACTAACCTGACTCATCAGAACTCACAGAGTCTGAAGCCACAACCAACGAGTCCGCATAAGGCTGACCTAGGCCCTCTACACATATGTATTGGACAGTTGTGGAGCCTGATCTACTGGTGAGACTCCTAACAATGGGAGCAAGGGGTGTCCTAATGCTTTGGCTGACTGTTGAGAAACTATTCCTCATACTGTATTGCCTTGTCCAGTCTTAATGCAGGGGGAGGAGCTTGGCCTTACTGCGACTTGATGTGCCATGCTTTGTTGATAACCATAGGTGACCTGCCCCTTTCTGAACACAAACAGTGGAGGAGTGGATTGTGGGAGGTCAGGTTGGAGGTGGGAGAGAGGAAGGGAGGAGAGGTGGGAAGGAAAACTCCAGTCTTGATGAAAGATAATTAAGTTTAATTAAAAAATTTAAAAAGAGAGAGAGAAAACAGAACGAACCAAAACCAAACAAACAAACAAAAACCCTGCCAGTACCCAGAGGTCAACTCCATAGATAAAAAGCATGCAAACCTGAGAATCTGTGCTTCATCATGATCAGCAAATGAAACGCAATTCCATTTTATCAAATATAATGATTTGTCTCTATCTAGTAAGCTGTATAATGAAGCTGTATAATGAAGAAAGAGAATGTAAATGCTACCTACTAACTATCCCACTACAATATGAAAAAACATAAGTAAAGAAAAGATAAAGAAATGGGAAAGATGAGATATTTTCCCTCTTTGCTTCAGGGATATAGCCACGGGTAATTTACCATGGTCTAGTTAATAGTCTCCACCTATGACCTATGCTCATGTAAACAGTTCAGTGGGTCATTAAGAATAAAAGAAAGGAAGAAAAGACATGAAGTAAGCAAGTAAGGGATTTGATGGGGAAAGAAAGGGTCAAGAGGAAGTGGAAGCAGAAAATGAGATAGGTAGTGAATAATGAGAGGATGTAATGCACATGTGTGTGCACATGTGTGCACGCGCACACACACACGCGCGCGCGCGCGCACACACACACACACACACACACACACTCAACCAAGAAAGAAAAGGCCAAAGAGGCCAAAGTCCTTTCATCCCGCAGTTATTGACTCCTAAGGCCCTTGAAGATCTTGCAACTTTCAGCTTCCCAGGCTTTGAACGTTGTGTTTAACCCTTTGTGTTTCATGGGCATCCTCAACCTTCTGACCATGTCTCTTAATCCCCTCCCCCATCCCTGCTCTCTGGAAATGGATCTGTTTGGAAGGAACTGTAGTCCAACACAGACTTGAGTGACAGACTAATTTACAAACTTGCCAGTATCAAGAGATCTCCGATCTTCACCTACCATCACAAAACTTCCTCCTTACCAGCAAGTTGTTTTCCAAAATGAACTTCATTAGCCTTAAATATTGTTGGAACTGTTTGAAAGAAGCTTGGTTTTCCTCCTCATGTTTTGTGATCAGTAAGCTGTTTTGACACAAGCAATTAAATCCCAGTAATACTGCTATTAAAGTACTCATTTTTACAGGCATTCCTTCCTACCAAAATTACGGGATAATTGTAATTTTGTAAGTCTTGTATAATATGTGCATTGTACTTACGTATTATGTATGTAGGTTCGTATGTGTGAGTACAAATGCACAGATACCACAATGCCTATGTGAAAGTCAGAAGAAAACTTCTTTTATCTGTCCTCACCTCCCTTGTTGATGGAGACAGAGAGTCTTATTTGCTGTGGCACTCACCCATCTCTGCTTCTCTTCACGTCTTGCTGTGAGGGACTAGGATTACAGATGTATGTTTCTGCATCTGTCTGAATGAGTTCCAGGAATCTGAACTCTGGTCTCCTTTCCTCTTCTGTAACACACCTGTCTCATCGTCGTTTCCTCAGTATCGACACCTTGATAACAAGTTGATGTCCCAAACTAACATGATCTAAATGAGACTAGGAGGTGGTCATTGTTCCATGTACTTTGTGCATTTAATATTGCTAAATAACGTGTCTACATGTTTTGATAGGATGGGATACATATTTTGAAAGGATGGACATGTGATATCATTGCTATGTTTCCATACAGCCTAACCTGTTTTCTTTGATTCTGTGTTGAAGACTTTTTCCACATTCATGACAGAGTTCTGTTGATAGCCTATCACTTGTTAAGTCAGGGTTCTGGGAAAATAATTTAACTCAATAATAATTCACTCTCTGATAAAAAGAATACTAATAAGTTTCACTAAATACTAATACTAAATTTTTCACTAATATAGTAATACAAAATTATTTCAATAATAGTAAATACTAATGATTATTCACTTTCTGATAAAAGAATACTGATAATTTTAGTGAAAATCATTAATAGTCTTTTACCAGAGTGTGAATAATTTTCACTAAATTATTATTAGTTTATTATTATTATTACATTAAGCATATTAAAAGTATATTAAGGATATTTAAAAGACAGGTCATAAAATATTTATAAACACAGAGTCTGAAAAGAATATAAAAGATTAATATTAATATCTATATCAAACTCATAAATATTTATTTAAAAATCTCTTGGCTAATATAGTTTAATCATTCTATAGAAAAGTGACCCAGAAACAGTTTTGAGATGAAAAAATATTTAAAGGAAAAAAAAGAATCAGAAGTAATCCAATAAAGAAAAATCATGCAAATAATGTCTCTCTAGTTGCTATATTGTGTCCACTGCCTGCCAATCATTAATCTATTCCTTCTATATCTTTCTAGCTATCTTTATGTATCTATATAAATTGATAACAATCTACCCAGATTTCTATAAGCATATATTCATTTAGAATTGGGATCATGATGCTATATGTTAACACAAACACATTATCTAATTAAGACACAGGTCTTAGCTGCAAGAGCTTTATGACTGTAAATTTAAAATGCAATAACAATCTTTATAAGTAAATAATAATAACTTACAGTAGAATTAGATGGATATACATGAACTACAAAATGTACATTCAATATCAATTACACACTTCAGTCATTTAAACCATGGATATAATCATTCCTTGTTTTTTGTGGGAATAACTTCAGAGAAGAATTTTTAACTTGGAAAGTGTTGTTCTCTCTGGATAGCCATCTTAACACCCAGGGACTCCCCTCCAGAACTCCTCCTGACTTTGACCCCTTGGGTTTTTCTATGAGTATTCATTGTAAGCTGCTCAGGAGTGGGGGAGACTGAGGATTAACACAGAGCATGATTCCCTTTGGAAGAGTAAGAGTCTCCGTCTTTATTAGTCGAAAATATTGTGAAATAAGAAAGAGGAGAAAAGGAAATAGACTAACTCAAGCATAGAATGCCCCTTACACCCAGTTACAAGCTACTACATTGATATGCAGTTTATCTAATTTGAATGGCCTTACCATAAGCAAAACTAAACACAGGGGCATTGAGAAACAAACAATTGTAGCTTGCTGTTTTCCCAAAAGTTCTGACAGCCTTGTCAAATTTCTTTTTGTGTTCATATGTGTGATTGACAGAATATGAACCCCGTTTTGGATGCCTCCTCTTTTGGTTTTCATTGTGTTTCTCAAAGTGTCACATTAATTTTATCTGTATAAATCACAGTTGACTCTGCACTTTTCCCACACAAAGAATAGCCTTGCAATTCCCTCCCAATTCCTCCTCCTGATGACCACTTCCCACCTGCTGTGTATCTCCCAGAGCTACGCATAGGTAGACATATACAGGCAGACTTGTAGCTCCTGACACTGGGGTTTCTGGGAAGGGAGTGTCGACCTAGGACGTGTATCTTAATGGAGGCGTTTTCCTTTCTAGTTGACACATTTCAGACTTCTCTTGCCCATCAGAAGCAAATGATCTGTCTTATGTTTTTAAATGAAAAGATAATGAAGGAGAACTTGAGTTAGTCAGTGTATACTATGCACATACTAAAACATGACAAATTGATAGTTGTAAATATAAAAAATACAATTTATATTTCTTAAATATCGATCGATGGAAATAGAAGAACATGGGAGGATGAGAAATGAAGTGAGAAAAAGGAGGATATGGGAAGAAAGAAAAGAAAAAGGAAGAGGAAGGTAAAGTGGGAGGGGAGGGGAGAAAGGAGGGGGAAGGAGCAGAGGCAGAGAAAGAAAAAGGAGGGGAGAAGGAGGGAGGGAGGAATGGGAGAGAAAGGAAAGGAGGGGCGGGCTATAGATGAAAGATGGGGAAAGGGAGAGGGAAGGAGAGTGGAGATGGAAATAGATCAGGAGCTGGAAAATATAAATGGGGATGAAACAGAAGAGAGGAAGATTGGGAAGAACAGAGAACAGGAGAGGAGGAGGAAGGAAGTAGGGGAGTGGAGGGAAGAGAAAAGTAGAAGGATGGCAGAAGGCCAGGATTTGAAGAACAGAGGGGAGGAAAGAGGAGGAGGAGAGAAGGAGGAGTGAAGAGAGGAAAAAGAGAGAGGTGGGCAGGGAGGAGGAGAAAGAGGAAGAGGAAGAGGAGAAAGAAGAAACAGATGGAAGAAGAGGAACAGAAAAGAAGAGAGGAAATGAAATGAAATTGCGTTTTTGTGCTATTTTTCTGTTTTGTTTTTCTCCCTATAAGTTTTAGTTCAATAATCCAACCATTTGCAAAGGGAGTTTTTTTTCATGAATAGGAACCAATAATAGGATATCTAATTTGGAACTACAGTTAAAGTTACATCTAATGTGGAACTACAGTTAAAGTTTCTTCTAGTGCTGATAGAGATTAGCGATAATCTTGACTTCTTTCTCCTCTCTAATACCCTAGAACAAACATATCGTAATATCCCATCTAAATTCGGCATCTTAGATCCAGCATATAGCTGTATCCATGACATCTGTCTCTTCGCTAAAGCGTGAGGTCACTACAACACCACTTTAAAAGGGACCAACAAGATCTGGTTTCATAAGTTTTCATAAGAACACCCACAATGGTCACAAGAGCTATATATGCATTCATTCATGCTATACATGCGCTTGCTCTGCAAAATACTGAAAGACCACCTGTTTTTAAACTAATCAAGTTATCAACCAAACAGAAAAGCAGGCAGATGGACCCATGTAACCTTCAGAGAAAGCATGATAACCAAATCGATTTAAACAAAGAAGTGTGTCATCTGTATAGCCAGAGGTAAAGCAGATACACAATAAACCAAAAATATGTCGATAGCCATCTTGGCACTGTAGGGCAGCATGTAGGCATAGATGTCAGAGCTATTTCTGATTCGCGGGTATGTATCACACTGGATTGAAAATTCTCAGCATAGAAAGTCCATGGAAAGCACAGATCCAAATGAAAATCGGAGTCATAACTGTGCTATGAGTTTTCTGTAAAGAAGTAACTGTTTAAACATGCAATCCCATAATTAGCCTGGATCTTTTCATTCAAGCACTGCAGGTCAAAACCACCGACTTTCCCAAGTCAATGGGGGAAAAACCTTCCATTTCTCTTGTGTATTTGGGTGTGTGTAATTAGACTTTTCCTATGCCAACAAAAACCCATGAAGACTTTCTCCATACAAGTTTAGATTGTTCCAACTCCAAAAAAATGGACCAGAACGTGCTGGTACACACCAGTGGCAACACGCTGGACGGGAACCACCAGCTGGCCATTTCAGCCAAGGAGTTACTGCTCTCTGCTTAGATAAATATCTGGGATACAAAGTAAATTGAATCAGTGGTAGTGCAAAAGCGAATGCTATTAACCTAATGACTGCAATGGATTTGGTGTTGAATTTTGCCTGTTCATTTGCATGCATTTTCCAGGCTTAGTTGATGTTTTAGCTGGTTTTGTACATGGTGATCTATTCATAGGCTAAGACTTGAGGTTTCTGACCAATGCATCAGTTAGAATTTGTTCTGACTACACCTTAAATAAAATCAGAATATTAATAGTTCGAATAGGACAACTGGAATTCCTTCCCTGTATCAATATAGATAAGCTTCTTTTATAACTATTTGAAATTCAAACTGTTGATGCCTATGTCTTCTTATACACATGGACACCCACACACATACACACACACGGGGGGCAGGTAAGGGAGGGTAAGTTCAAGGATTAGTTTGACAATTTGGGACAGTTATGGTAACATTATGGGCTATTAAGGGCTGACCTCTCGATCATTTTTGTCCCATAAGCTCTCAGGCACAGTCACAAATTCTAGCATTCTACCACACATTCTGCAATATATCCCTACTGATGTCTAATGTAGAAGTGGAGAAAGTCCTGTGCCCTCTTAAACCTGAGCTAACCTTTATGATTTACATATCAAAAAGAGAATGGAGAAGAAGCCGTGCTGTATGACTTCCAGTATAAGATCATCAGAGGCTAAGTGGTTTTTGCTGGCTTTTCTTGGAATATTGTCTCTGAGAATCTATGTCTATAACAAAATACCTGACAAAAGCCACTTAAAGAGGACAATGAGATTGCTCCAGAATCCTGACTGAAAGCTCCCATGGTTAGACTCAATGCTGATGTACTAAAATATTTTGAAGTCTGACAGTTTCACTTTGGATACCAGCTCTCAGTATATCCAATCCATTATCTTGGGGATGGTGGTTTAAAGATGGTTCTTGCAAGATGAAAGATGTTTGCCTGTCCATAAAAAGGACTGATTCTTATGGTCTTGGTATGAAATTGTCACTCTATTCTGTGTAAGAGGGTCCTGAAGAATCTGAAAATCTTTCATCGGAGTATGATGAAATTTATAATGCTTTAAAAGAATGATAGTAATTATAGGTAGTATTTAATGGTGATGAATATTTATCAGAACTAATTTGCATGTTTTCTGCTTGGGACTGAAGGAAGCCATTTCCACAAAGATCCTCTCTAGCGAGGACATGAAAATTCAATAACAAGACTGGGTTCTTGCAGAGCTGAGATTCAAACGCAGGCCGTTAGATGGGTGCCAAAGCAAATAAGGTGTTGCCATTACTGGCTCTTAAAGTCTCTTTTTCAGTCTCATGTTCTCTCTCATTAGACCTGCATCCTGTGGCTGTATCATGTTTAAGAGTTTGTATGGAACAAAGGCAATAAGCAAGACATTAGTATTTCTCCCACGAGCAGCCTCCCTCAGTAGAGCTAGAAAGAGACGTAGACAGAAGACCATGGGCAGTGATGCCACTTGGATGGAGGTGCTTGCCACAAGGAAGGAGTCCAGTTATTGGTTCCATTTCTATCTCCATTTGCACGTTTGTCAAGGCTCAGGGGTCTAATAGGGAAGTGAAGCTTAGAGCCAGCTTTGAGAGAAAGCCAATTGCCTCATATGTTTTTTTATAAAGAAAGCCACCCCCTCTCTGTCTCTCTCTTACACACACACGCGCGCACGCACGCACGCACGCACGCACCAAAAATATCAGTCCTTTCATGGCTGCTAAAACGCAAGGGGAGATGAATCTCAGCCTCAAATGTTTTTCTTTCAAATATGTTGATCACCCTTTCTTCACAGCACCTTATTCAGTGAAGCACAAGTTGTTCCAATGTCAAAGAAAAATTGCACCATCAGATCTAGAGAAGTCCTCTTTCATGTTAAACCTCCTCCTTTTCCATACCTTTAATTGTAGGCATCAGGGTAGGAACACCTCTGCAAAGACCCAGAGGGAAAAGGGTTAATTTGTATGGCTTGGAGCCAGGCTTCTCTTAACTAGGGAATTGGCAGCCAGCAGTTTGGAAAGCTGCCTCAATGTCTGACTGAAAGTTTTTATTATCCTTTTTGAGTAAAGGTGGCTTTTAGACACTCACAACAGAACCGGGCTTTCTGATCGGGAATCGACAGACAGGAGCCAGAAAGCTGTCTGCCCCTTCTGAGATGACTGGGAAGCCCCACGAAGGAAATACCACCCAAACTCGCCCTTCAGACTACTTTCAGACCTATCAGGGAAGTTGCAAAGTCAGCAGAGAGTTATGGGAGTCTAGAGGGAAGCAGGGGTATGGAAAGAAAGACAGCATTGGGGAGTGAGGTAGACTCAGATATTTAAATAATACCTTAAAAGAGAAAAGAGAGTTGGAGAGCTAAACTCAGAAAGTGGTAATACAAAGACAGTGAGTCTAAAGGCAAAATGGGATATGCAAACATTCAGAGTTATGAGAGACAGAGCCCAAAAGAAACTGCCAAAAAATGGGTTGAAAACATCCTTACCAACTTCTCAGTTTTAATCAGTTTTGCTCACCCCCAACGTTGAATATAGCTAACCACATCATCTTTGGCCCAATTAATCCACAAAGTGATATCTTGCTGCTGCTTGGAAGTGTGGCAAGTGTCCTAGTCAATCCCATCTTAGTTTGATTTTCTGATTTCCAGTAGAGCAGTCCCGGTTTTGGACGAACCGGTAGCTGTGCTTGTATGATATCCCTGGTGGTGACAAGGATCAAAAGAGAAGGGTTCAGAGGAGGTGAATCATGCAGAGCAAAGATGATCTCTGGAAAGCAGGGCATTGACTTTAGTACCTGCAAATGCCTTGAAATCCCTGTGCATAGACATCCCAGCATAGAAACACCCTAAGACCAATTGATTAGAAGCAGACAATCAGTATTTTCTGTGTGAAACTGAGGAAGAGGAGACTGGTGGCTCTGAGCTTGAATTTGACAGTATTTAAGTCTCAGGAGCTTCAAGCCCACAGAAGTCCTTCTGGCATCATAGCAGCGTGTCACAGATCTGTATCCTCAAGCCATCAAAGAATGTCAGCTGTGCATTCGACGCCCAATTTGCAAAGGATAGAAACAAAGATGTCTCCAACTGGGGTCCAGGGAACACACTGAAGCTGACATTGTTAAAAAGACACACTTCTGGGATCTGAGGCATAGATAAACTAAACCGAACTCAGCAGGGAAAGCTGTTCTCTTCCTTTCACCACAATGATCTCAAGGATGCTGGACTAGCAGACAGAGAAGAGGACTGCGATTGACAAGTCTTGGACAAGAACGTTCTGATCTTCACTGATCCAGAGGACAGCAGAAAGTTCAAAAGTGGAGGTTAAACAGAGGGGCTGGAGAAATGGCTCAGTGGATAGAAGCACTTGTTACTCTTCTTTTTTTTTCCTTTTGTATTCCAATATTTAATACTTTTCTCTAACTAAAGAGATCTTGTCGCAATTTAATACACTTTTAATGTTGACCAAGATAATACATGTTTAGAGGAAAAGCTTTTGGCGAAGGGCTCCAGCAGGCCAGACCTTGGTAGGCACAGGCCCAAACATGGCAAACAGGTTTTGCCTTTTACCCTTCTCCCCTTCCCTAAACTATTAGATTACATCCCTAAAGCTAGCCATCAAGATCCATGCCTTCTTTGGTCAGTGATTTATTCTGGAGACTGATCACCAAGGTCCAACTATCAGAATATGAAGGCCCAGCAATCAAAGTGCATTATTAAGTGCATTATTATTTTTCCCTTTTTATTGCTTTTATTGAGCTATATATTTTCCTCACTTTCCTCCCTTCCTTCCTCCTTCCTTTCTACCCTCTCTCATGACCCCTGTGCTCTTAATTTATTCAGTAGATCTTGTCTTTTTCTACTTCCCTTGTAGATTAGATCCATGTATGTCTAAAAGAAGCAAAAAAGTATAAAATGGAAAAAAACGTATTCAACAAATGGTGCTGGCATAACTGGATATCAACATGTAGAATAATGAAAATAGATCCATATCTATCTACATGCAGGAAACTCAAGTTCAAATGGATCAAAGACCTCAACGTAAAACCAACCACAATGAACCTCATAGAAGAGAAAGTGGGAAGTACATTTGAATGCATTGACACAGGAGACCACATCCTAAATATAACCCTAGCAGAACAGACACTGAGAGAAACAATTAATAAATGGGACCTCCTGAAACTGAGAAG
>LOJH01047243.1:0-13251 GCA_001685095.1 Ellobius talpinus
ACCACCCAGTTCCCAAATAAATCACACACAGAGGCTTATTCTTAGTTATGAATGGCCTTAGCTTGGCTTGTTTCTGGCCATCTTTTCTTAAATTATTATTCCAACTACCTTTTGCCTCTAGGCTTTTATCTTTCTCTTTCTTCATACATTTCTTTGCTTCTTTCCCCATGACTTGCAGGGTGGCTGGACCCTGGTGTCCTCCTCTCCTTGTTCTCTTGCTCCTCTTTCCTTGCTCCTCCTTCCATTTATACTCCCTGCCTGCCAGCCCTGCCTGTCCTTGCTCCTGCCTTGCTATTGGCCATTCATCTCTTTATTAGGACCATCAGGTGTTTTAGACAGGCAAAGAATCACAGCTTCCCAACTAATCAAATGCAGCATAAACAAGTCACACTCCTTAAAATAATATTCTCCAACAACAAATGAGTTTTTATGTTCATAGCTGTTGTTAAATGGGAATATATTATATATTACATAGCATGTGTGTTGAATATACTATACTATACTATACTATAATAAATATAAGAGGGTAAGTAAATGAGAAGTTATGGTATATGCCTATAATTTCAGCACTTCAGAGACTGAGACAGGAGGATCATGAGTTCAAGGCCAGCATGGACTACATACCGAGACTCTGTTTTATTTTTTAAAGAAAATGTGATTCAATGACAATTGGAAGGATTAGCTAGTGAAGCATTCCAACTGAAACCCTCTTCATTTTGTAATCTTTATATTACAAAATGGATAAACAAAACAAATGAGCAAACAAACAAAACCATTATCCAGATAATATATTTTGTGTGTAGAAGGAGATGAATCTGTTAAAGACCATGACAGCAATATTAAACAGCTCTAGTTTTTGTCTCCGTAGAACATGCAAGAATTGGGGCTGTTGAAAACACACCAATATATGAAATTTGGAGTGAATAAAGATTCTAAGAGCATGTTAGAGATTTCAGTTACACATAGGATGTAGTGGTTGTTTTACTCTTTGGGGGCCACCACCCAGTTCCCAAATAAATACACAAAAACAAGCTATCTTTTTTCATTTTACATACCAATCCCAGTTTCCACTCCCTCCCCTCCTCCCATTGCTTCTACCCATTTCCTCACCCCACCCCCTATCCACTCCTCAGAGAGGGTAAGGCATGTTGCTTTGAGGAAGGATCAAGGCCCTCTCTACTATATCTAGCCTGAGCAAGGTATCCATCCAAAGGGAACGAGTTCAAAAAAAGTCAGTATAAGCAGTAGGGATAAATCATGGTCCCATTGCTAGTGGCCATGGAGTCAGCCCCAGTCATACAACTGCCAGCCACATTCAGAAGGCCTAGTTTGGTCCTATGCTGAGTCCTTCCTGTCTGGCCAGAGTTGGTGAGCTTCCATTAGATCAGGTCAGCTGGTTCAGTGGGTGTCCCCATCATGGTCTTGACCTCTTTGCTAATATTCTCACTCCTTCCACTCTTTGACTGGATTTTGGGAGCTCAGACAGAGATTTATTCTTACTTATGAATGCTTGACCTTAGCTTGGCTTAATTCTTGCCAGGCTTTCTAACTTAAACTATCCTGTTTCTCCTCTTCTACATTTTGCCTCTGTGCTTTTTATCTTTATTCTGTATATTTTTTTTCCTTCTTACTTCATATGGCTGACTGTGTGGCTGGATGGCTGTCCCCCAGGGTCCTCCTTGCTCTTCTGCTGAGCTTAGCTTTCTCTTCCTGAGCCTAAAAGTCTCCTCCCATTTATTCTTTCTGCATGCCAACCCCACCTATCCTCTCTCTCCTGCCTAGCTATTGGCCATTTGGCTCTTTATTAGACCAATCAGGTGTTTTAGACAGTCAAAGTATCAAAGCTTCAGAGAGTTAAACAAATGCAACATAAAAGAACACAGCACATCTTTGCATCATTAAACAAATATTCCACATCATAAACAAATGTAACATATCTTAAACTAATATTCCATAACTATAGGATACCATCTGGGGTTCACCATGGTGTTTGTTAGAGCCCATACCCTCCTGTAGCATCTTGCTGTCTCAGCTGCTGTGAAGAGCTGACAGGCCACACCCAGTGGCAACCTTTCTCCACTTGTAACTGTGCCAAGAGCCAAAACCACCACCACCACTCCTTCTGGGAATGACCTCTTCCAGAAAGTGATGCCCTGTGCAGAGACAGGCTATAGCTGGCAGGACATACTAATGAGGCCCATTGTTCTCCTAGAGGTCTCTTATCTAGAAAATGTCTGTGGGATTTCCCAAACACCTGCCACAGTAGAATTAGATCTGTGTGGGGAGTAGCAGCCAATCTTGGGCCAGTTGCCTAGTTGTGCATTTTAGAGGTTGCCCAAGTTGCCTCTCCTGATTAGTGCCGAGGAGCTGAAGAGGAAAACCAAGAGACTCAGGGCAGTCTAGCACTTGAGTACGCGGTGCACAAGGCTCCTTTTTATTATTCTGTCTCCTCTGATAACACCAATCTCCTTGTCAGAAAAGAATGCTGTACCGTAGACAGCAAGTTCAAGGTTGTATAAAGAACAATGTTATTTGTCTTCAGAAAAATGTCTAGGATGGGGGAACAACATTTACCCTAAGTATTCTCTAGAACCTGAAGAAGATCGCCTGCATTCCTGCATTCATTCTCACACTGGTTACCACTCCAAATTCCCTTCTTGAGAAATACCAACATTGGATGTTCCTATACCCATGTCACAATTCATTATGTCTTCCCATAACCTGAATTCAAACCCAGCACTACACCTCTTTCTCCCTCCTCTCACAAGGGAACAGACTCTTCTCCCTGGCAGACTGAAGCTTGCATTCAGAACCCTACAGGTGTTGCCAGTATAATAAAGTCTGCCTGCTTGATGGTCCCATCTCCATTTCTCTCTGGAACCTGTTCCTCTCTAATATGTAACTATTACAATAAAATATTGATTTACAAAAGATTAGTTTAGACTGGATAACTAGCTCGGTGGCTAAGAGCACATGTTGCTTTGCAAAGGACCTAAGTCTGGTTCCCATGTCTTGGGCCTCAAGCCACCTGTAGTTTCAGCTCCAGGGCATCGGGTGCCCTCTTCTGGCCTCCATGGAACCTGCGCTCACAAGCACATACTCCTCCCAATACATACACATATATTGAACACAAAATTTGTAAATTAAAAAAAATTAGCTCATGCTAGTGTGCACATTTTTAATCCCCGCACACAGAAGGTAGAGGAGGTAGGGGGAGCTCTGTAAGTTTGAGACCAGCCTGGTCTACATAGTGAATTCTAGGCCCACCAGGGCTACCAAATAAACCCTGTTTCAAAAAAAAGCAGGAAAAACCATTTATATTATTTTTATTATTGTCACAGTACATGGCTAACAAGTACTTACATACAAAGGAGGCAGAGCAGGCAGACTTCTGTGAGTTTGAGGCCAGCCTGGTCTTCATTGTGAGTTCCAGGACAGCTAGGGCTACATAGAGAGACCTTGTTTATAGAATGGAGTGGAAATGTGAGAGCAATAGTCCTTTCTACCTGCTAAACTGTTTAGTCTTTTAGACTGGATAGCTTAATTGGGGGAGGGTCAGCATTCTTATGCAAATTCAGGAGCAGCCCTGTGTGTGTCTCAAAAATGCAGCTATCAAAAGGCAGAGGTAAGACAGCAAGCCATGTCTACTAAACTGGGGTTGCTTCAACTGGAAGCAAAATTTACCTTTAAAGTCAATAGAAGTTATACACTTAGGTTGGAAAGTAATTTTTTAAGACTCTCTTGTCCTTGAAGGAGTAATTTACATTAGCAAGGCAATGTGTAAGCCTAAGAACCTTAAAATCATTTACCTTAAAAATAAATATTTTGCTGAGAGTAAATAGTAGTTTGTTCCTTTAGTGAACAGTATAGATTTTAGCATCTAAGACAAACTGTATTGTTAAAATCTCTTTCTCTCTTTGTAGTCAGACTTTCTTTGGACTTCCAGCTCCCAAATAATGGCATGGAGACTTCTTATTAAGTATGAAACCACAATTTTAGCTTAGGCTTATTACCAACTAGCTCTTATAACTTAAATTAACCCATTTATATTCAATCTACATTCTGCCATGTTCTTCATTACCTCTCCTTGGTATCATAAGTTTGATTTGCTGGTAAATTCCCCTACCACCTCTCAGATTCTTCCCCTGAATCTCTTTCCAGAGGTCCCACCTCTTTTCTCCTGCCTAGCTATTGGCCATTCAGCTCTTTATTGAACCAATCAGAAGGTGCCTTAGGCAGGTGAGATAAAACAAAGATATCATCACATAGTGTGATCAAATATCCCCCAACATCTCTCTGCAGGTGGGGTCCAGTAGTAGAGCATTTTCCTAGAGTGCCCAAGGTCCTGAGTTCAATTCTAAGCACCACCCAAAAAAAACTCCAAAACTATAAATAAAGCAACAAAGAAAAAAAGAAAGAATGGAAAGAAAGAGAGAGAAAACAAATATTTAAGAAATGAACAAGACTGGGTATTGTGGCATGTGCCTTTAATTCCAGCATTCTGGAGGCAGAAGATGTAGCAGGATCTCCTAGTTTGAGGCTAGCCTAGTCTACATAGTTCTAGGCCAGCCAGGGCAAGTAAAAAGTACTTAGCAAATGAGTATTTACATACAGAAGTAGGACAGTGACTATTCCTTAATTGACTCATTCTTTCTACCTTTCTTCCTTAAATCTATTATTGAATAGCCAAGAGATAAAGAATCATGGGGTTTTTGTCTTACCATTTGCTCAAGTTAGATCCCTTCTCAATTAGAAAGGTACCTGGACCCACAAGGAAAGAAATACTTCTTTCCCAAACTATCTCTGGAGCAAGGGCTCTCCAATGCTAGCTGTGCCAAGTCTTTGAATGGAACTTAAGAACACTGTGCTATTGTTCTTGGGGACGTGAGGACTGTATTCAGGTGTGCAGCAAGGGGTGAAGCCACAAGCCTTTGGCTCCATTCCTAAATCATGTCAATCTTGCCCTTCGAGTCGGTTTGTATTAAAAGTCAGAAAAGAAATAAGTTGAACTAAAAGGCATTACTCAAAACTCCATAAAGGACATTCTACTCAGTGAGCGCCAGAAAGACAGTCTAATTTGACTTTAGTAATTCTCTTTGTCTCCCAAAAGTGGAATGGTGGGGAAATCCCTCAGTGAAGTTCACAAGCCCTGAAGTCCACTCTGTCTCTGAGTTTGATTTGGTGAAATCATGAATTTCGTTGAACCAGGGTTGTCTTTCTGCGTGGTATAAAGCATCTGGTACCTTCAGATGCCTGGGAATGTCCACTGCGGTGGTTTCAGGTCCTCTGAAGAACATCAGAATTATGATAGCCACATATCACCTTCGCCTCAATCTCTCAGACCAGTGCCCTAGGAGCCTCAGATGAACTCCATAAGGATGTTATAGATGGTAGAGACTCCTGTGCTAAATCTCTAAAAGCTCTTAGTCATATTTGGAATAACAGTTGGATTTCTCCCAATCCAGCACAGGCCAAGTTGGTATCTTTTTACTATTAATACTTTTTGAGACAGGGTCTCTTGGAGACCAGGAATTGCTTTATAGCCCCTGAACCCAGCACCTCTCTCCACCTTCCCAGTTCTGAGAGTATAGGTATGCACCAGCATGCCATGAATGAGGGTTTGGTGCTGGGGATTGAATCCAGGCTTAATGAGCCAGGCCAACACTCTGCTAACTGAACTGCATTCTCAGCTGCCCTGCCCCTCTGACAGGATAGGCAGTGCAGACGAGGCTGGTGTTGAGCTCTCACTCCCGCTACCCCTTCCTGACTGCTGGATTCTCAGTGAACCACTAGCTCAGCATGATCTCTTCTTTTAAAAGTAATGTCCAGGGCTGGGAATATTAAGTCAGTAGTAAAGCATTTGTCTACCATGCCTGAGACCCTAGGCTCAGTTCCTGTTTCTGGGGGAAGACAAGTAACGTCCAACAGTTCTAACGCCTGTAAGTACATGAAGCTCTGGATTACACTTCTTCCAAGGTAAGCCTGAAGACATGCCTATTGCCACTCTGCCCCAGAAGAGATAGAAACACTCCTGAGACTGTTAGGGTTGCTCTGATATGGGCATGGACTTCACCAGAACTTCTAGCAAAGTCTCTCAAGCCAATTTATTGGACAAATTGGACAGATGTGAACTGGCTACACAGGTAGATTTATTACAGTTTAAAACTGCCAGATAGGTGGTGGTGGCACATGCCTTTAAACCCAGCACTTGGGAGGCAAAGGCAGGCGGATCTCTGCATTCAAGGCCAGCTTAATCTAAGGAGTGAGTTCCAGGACAGCGAGGGCTACACAGAGAAACCCTGTCTTGCAAACAGACAGACAGACAAACCAAAACTGAATGAATGAATGAATGAATAAATAAATGCATATAGCTATTTTTATCTTTTAACAATTAAAATGCTAGTGGTATATGTTTTATTATAGTAACACCCCCGTTCTTGTATGTTACCCTGAGGTCTTTGCGCCTCTCATGAAGCTCCAAGAAACCACATAAGCAAACAGAAGCAAGGCACTACTATAGTAGTAGTAGAGGCACTACTATCCCCAGGGCACATCTCACAGGGACCTGAACTGCCAGTTGAGCCCTAGGGCTCAGCTTGGCTTTAGTGACTTGATGGGATGCCAAGAGCATGTGCCACCTCACCCACCAAAACAAGAACAAAGCAACAGCAGACACCATTTCAAACCTTCTCTTCTCATTAAGTCTGAGCCATGACTACTTTGAATTTTTCTGGAGAATATGCAAAGTTCTGAACCCCATATGAATATTGGGATTGTGGGTGCTGCCAGCCCAGAATTCATTTCCAAAGTGATTTTATATTGTTGCAGCGTGCCAGCCAGCATAAATATATATGCATACACACATATATAGATTTTCCTATTTTTGCTCTTTATGTTAATTTGCAAAGATTTTTGGTCTGGAATTAATCTTGAGAGTTCTGATTTAGCTTGGAGGTAGGGTAGGTTACATGTTTTTCAGCACTGGAGATGAGGGAATAAGAGAAGATATTTTTGAAGTAGAATTTTACTAAAAATTAAAGATTGGGGGCCAGAAGATGGCTCATAGGTTAAAAGCATGGTGCTCTTGCACAGGACTGAGTGTGGTTCCCATGTTGAGCAGCTTACAACGGCTCATAACTCCAACTCCAGGGGATCTGATGCCCTCTGCTATCCTTTGTGGTCTCTGAGGGCACTGAGAGTTATACATTACGATCCACAGGCATCAGATGGAGAGACTGTAACACACTGGGCATAGCTTGGGCATATGAGACCTCAAAGCCCATCCCCACAGTGACACACTTCCTTAAAAAGGCCATGCCTGCTCCAACAAGGGCACACCTCCTAAGAGTGTTACTCTCTATGGGCCAAGCATTCAAATGTAAGAGTCTATGGGGGCCATACCTATTCAAACCACCACAACCCCAACCATAAAATTATTTCGTTGCTACTTCCTAAGTATAATTTTGCAATGTTATGAATCATAATCTTATAAATCTGGTATTCAGGATATCTGATATGGGACCCTAAAAGGGTCACAACCCACAGGTTGAGAACTACTGGTCTAGAACAGTCCATCTTGTTTTAGAGATAGTTTTTCACTTGACCTGAAACCTCCCTGATTAGGGTCAGCTGTCTAGGCAGTGAGCCCTTGGGTTCTTTGTCTCTGCCTCCCAGCACTGGGTTTATAAGCATATCCACCATACTCCGCTCACATGGGTTCTGAGGACCAAACGCAAGCCCTCGGGTTACAAGCACTTTGCTGATTGAGCTAGTATCCCAGTTTGTCTTTCCTTAATCTTGTTCAGTCTCCATCACTAAGTAACCCAGACTAGCCTCCAACTTGAGCCAGTTCTCTTGCTCAAGTGGGGTCACAAGCATTTGTCACCAAGCCTGGCAGTTTCTGATGACTTTGAACAATTTAGTCAAATCATATAGTTTCTCTAAATTTGAAAATTCAATATTGAAATACCTTACTCTTCTCTCAATATAATTAGAATTTCACATCCTAAGTTGATAGGGCTGACTGACTTGCTAGTAATTTGTTAGTGTTAAAAGTGAAACAATGTAACTAACTTGTTTCTATTTTGAGAGAGATAGACAGAGACAGACTTTAAAAAATGATTAGGGTAATAAAGTGCTGGGTGTGGTGGTCCACGCCTTTAATCCCAGCACTTGAGAGGCAGAGGCAGGCGGATCTCTGTGAGTTCAAGGTCAGCCTGGTCTATATAGTGTGTTCCAGGATATCCAGGGCTACAGAGAGAAACCCTGTCTTCCTCTGCTGCCCAAAGGTGAGAAAGATGGCTGAAGACAATTATAATTGTCCAGTGAATGAAGGTGCATCTGTCATATATATTTAACAGGCAAGCTTACATGCTGGGTCATAGAAAACAATGTATTAAAAACCATGTTGCATTCATCTGTGTATCCTTATATGAGTATGTACTAAGTGGTACCATATTCTGAGTGCTATGTAGGGTGTTGGGTTTCTTTCATATCTCTGTCTGTCTGTCTATCCGTCTATCCATCTATCATCTATCTATCTTCTACCTATCAATTTATCATCTATCTTCTATCATGTGTATTTCTTCCATCTATCTGTCTGTCTACCTATCACCCAGACACTCCTCTATGTATCTCTCTCTTCCATTCTTTGTTTTTCCTTGTCTCACGTAGCCTAAACTGGGCTTGAACTCCTGATAATCCTGCCTCTAGTTCACAAACACTGGGATTTCGGGTGTTTGCCATCACACTCATCTTCTTTCCCTTTTTTAAAAAAAACCTTTTTAACATATTTAATTATATGTGTATGTGTACCACAGCACACATGTTGAAGTTAGAGGACAAGCTTGCAGAATCAGTTACCCATGTTTTCTCCCTCTCAGTCCTGGGGATTGAATTCAAGTTATCAGAAAGCACACACATTTTTACCTCACCAGCTTCCTCTGCTTTGTTTTTCTTTAGGAATAGTTACAATAGCAAGATCCATCCCATGTGTTAGTGAGTCATGTATGTACAAATTGAAAGTCTCAAGTGTGCCACTGTAAAGCACTACCGTGACATAAGCATCTGAATAATTGTGGAGGTTTGAGTGTGACTGATTCCCATAATCTCATAGGGAGTGGCACTATTAGGAGGTGTGGCCTTGTTGGAGAGAGTGTGTCACTGTAGAGGCAGGCTTTGAGGTCTCACGTGTCCTCAAGCCATGCCCAGTATCCCAGTTCACTTCCTGTTGCCTTTGGATCAAGATGTAAGAACTCTCAGTTCCTTCTCCAGCACCATGTCTGCCTGTATGCAGGTGACCTCAGGGACATTTCTCTGTGGCTGGAGCAGGAGCCAGCACAGGTGACCTCAGGGATGTTTCACTGTGGTTGGAGCAGGAGCCAGCACAGGTGACCTCAGGGATTTTTCACTGTGGCTGGGGCAGGAGCCAGCACAGGTGACCTCAGGGATGTTTCTCTGTGGCTGGGGCAGGAGCCAGCACAGGTGACCCCTCAGGGATGTTTCTCTGTGGCTGGGGCAGTGTGCTGAACAACCAGAGAGAAGCTAAAGCAGCCCGTGCCAGCTGCATCGGACTGGAACCTGACTTGTTTCTCACACTGGAAATGTCAACAGGCAGTTTTAATAGTAGAAGCCATTTCTCTCTATTTCACCGATCTCTTAAAAATAAGATGACTTTGACCCTTTAGGTTATGGCGCTACAGCTCTCAGGTGTCAAATATGGCTTTCCTTGCCAGTGCTGCCTCAGTTTGCCTTGGATCGTGCTCACATGTTCTGAGGGAAGAGAACATGAACTATGAACGAGCTTTAGGTGGCTAGGGTACACTTTAGGACAGAGAAGGCCTTCTGTCTGCCTCACTTGTGCCACAAACCCTAAGACAAGAGTGCGCTCACAGGGAAGCAGTGCTCAGCTAGTAAACCAGACCTTTCACTGTGGCGCTTGCCCTCCAGGGGGTAGCATTTCCTGTTACTGGAAAAAGGCAAGCTTGGTCAGTTGAGTGTTTGGGTGTCTCAAGAAAAGCAAATCTCATTTTGTCCACAGTGCAAGCATGCCCATTCTTCCAGACTGAAATCTTACAAAGGAAAAAAAAGATCTCACCGAAATTCCACCCAGAACAATTCTCAAACCTAGAAAACGGTCTAACTAGCTATAATTATGAGCAGTTATCTTCCCAGACATGGCAGAAACTGCTAGCTACTTGCAGATAGAGCATGCCACCTCCCTCAGCAGCACAGTGAGACATCACAAGGTGACATGTGACAATGTGGCTGATTTTGACAGATGATGTGGTAATGGAAGCTGTGGTGTGGCTAATTCTGTTGCTATAAAGAGACCCTATGACCACGAGAACACTCATAAAGGGAAACATTTAATTGGGGCTGGGTGGCAGTTCAGAGGTTTAGTCCAGATGGCAAGAGGCATGGTGGCACACGGGCAGACAAGGTGCTGGAGAGGCAGCTGAGTTCTACATCTGGATCAGCAGGAAGAGAGCGCCACACGGGGCCGGGCTTGAGCATCTGAGACCTCAAAATCCACCCCAGTGATGTACTTCCTCCAACAATGCCACCCTACTCCAACAGGGCCACCCTCCTAATGGTGCCCTCCTTCTGAGCCTACGGGGACCGTTTTCATTCAGACCACCACAGTCATGGACTTGCCCTCTAAAGCTGCAAGCAAACTCCCCATTAACTGCTGTCCTTTATAAATTGCCTTGGTCGTGGTGTCTCTTCATAGCAACAGGTCAGTAACTAAGACAGAAGTGTTGACCATGTAACCCCTTTCCACTTCTGCCACTGGTTGCTACAGTGAGACTTTGAACTAGAGAAGTGGGAGAGCCTGGGTTCCAGAGTCACCTGGTGGACGACACCTGCACCCCATCGATCTGGACAGCGCAGAATGTGAAGACTTCCCGTGTCAGCACTGCTGCACATCTAAGATGTTCCAGCAACTGTAGCCGGCTCTAAAACGACATTTGTTCTGGAGGCAGCGATACAATGAATGTTTCTGAGTTTTCACTTGCATGGATAATAGCAATAGACACCATCATTTATTGGATATAAGCTGAGAGAATAAATTAAGACTCACTTTACATTTCTAGCTTGTGCCTTTGTTCTGAGGCAGTCTTACTGTGGTGCCCAAGCTGGTCCAGGACCCAGGTTCAAGTGATTATTCTGCCTCAGCTCCCCAATAATTGGGGATAAGTGAACACCACTGTGTCCAGTCAAAATGTTTGTCGTTAGGGAGATTAGGAAACTTATCTTTTCATATTTCGTGTACTCTCAGTTTTTGTTGTATAAAGATGGCTTCCAGGTACTGATAAACAGCAGCCTAGGTTTGTGTGGTTTTGGTTATCGTTGTCTTAGTGCTGGGTATTTGATGCCAAACCGCTTTTCTGTGATCACACTTTCTATCCCTGAGCTCTTCTCCAGACCTACATAGAGAAACCCTGTCTTGAAAAACCAAAGGGAGGAAAAAAAGTATAGAAAGAAAAGAGCACCCATTCATCTGTTGTGAGACACAGCATAGGACCCTACCTCTTAGCTCGCGTATATTCTCTTATATGATTATTTTAACAGATATTAATTTGATCATATGCACTCCTTTTGTGTCTTCCTCCAACTCTAGCTGACTCCTTCTCTTCCAACTAGTCCCTTTTCTACTTATACCTGTGTGTGCACACATGTGCATGTGTGCGTGTGTGTGTGCACGCATTTGCGTGTAAGGCGTTCTAATTAATGTCATTAAGGTTACCTACAGGAGCATGAGCAAGGCCTCAGTTAGGAGAGCATGGGCACCTTACCAGTGGCTACATGACTGAAGAAAAGACCTGTCCGTTCCCTAGCAATAGATCTCCTCCTTTTCATGACAGGATGCTGACAGGTCCAGTCTTGTGTAAGCTGTGCATAGGTAATCACAGCTGCTACACATTCAAGGGTGCAATGGCCACATTATGTCTGGAAGACTGCATTCCACAACACTCCCCCACATCACATCCTGCAGCTCAGTCCTCTTTTATGATGCTCCCTGAACCGCAGAGGGGGTGGTATAGATGCCCCATTTATGGATGAGCACACGGAAGTCAGTTATTCTCATCATGAAGACAAGTTGTGAGACTCTGTGGTTGTTGTTACCCAGATGCTTCTCTGACCAAAGCTGATGACAATACAGACGTCAACATAATTTTTTTAGAAGTCAATGTGAGAAACATATTATGTCTGTTTAGCACAATCACAATGGTAGCTTCCCTACTAGGGCCTATGACATCCCAGCCACAGGTCCTTGATGCTGTAGGAATTCCTACTGCCAGTAGCCTTTAAGTTGCCCGCCCACTTATACTATAAATGCCGATGTAAAGCACGCATCCGGCCTCTTTTCCAGCTGGTGGATTCAGTTGCTGTTCCCCGTTCCAGCAGAGGATTGTGATCTGTGAGTCTACCCCTAAATAATCCTCTAATATACTCAATTCTGAGCTAGTGTGGGATTTCTTTTAAGCGTCCTTCTTCACCTTGACAAGGTTTATAGTACAGATATGAATCATCCAGTGAAGGCAGAGTCTCAAATCCAGCCAGAAGGCATTGGTTATCCCCGTAATAGATGTGACACACCTATTTGGTCAGTAGTGCAATATGCTGGGATAACAGCTGAGGGACACTGTTGGTTGTGGTGCACCACGCCCGTCTGCACTCTATGCACTGTTGGTTGAGGCGCACCACACCTGTCTGC
Organism: Ellobius talpinus; assembly: GCA_001685095.1. Classification (NCBI taxonomy): domain Eukaryota; kingdom Metazoa; phylum Chordata; class Mammalia; order Rodentia; family Cricetidae; genus Ellobius; species Ellobius talpinus. The sequence continues at coordinate 12,722 of LOJH01047243.1, forward strand.
ACTCTATGCGCCACCATACAGTTGGTGAGCTGGGTAAGGGGCTGGAGATTGAAACACACAAAGACTCACAGAGAGAGACACGGGTCATTCTTGATGCCAGAATGCCCCCTTTAGTGTGTCCAGGGGCAGCTTATATAGGAATAGCCACACCCCAGCCAAACGCACCAGAAACCATTCCCCTGCCATCAGGAACTCCTGAGGGTCTCGTGCTCAGAGCAGCTGTAGGCACTCAGATCAGGGGAAAACAAGTTGTTTACAAGAAATTCAGGATCTGGTGGTTCACTGCTCCCAACAGTTGGTGACAATTCTCTCCCAGCAGCCCACATTCACACAGGCTGGCACTCTGAGGGTAGACATTACATCAGCCTTCTTCTGTTCTAACACTAAAGAAACAAGATGTGTGCACATCTTACTTGCTTTTGATGTTGCTGTGATGAAATACAACCATGTAATTCTGTAACACGAGGGCCTGCTCATTGGGGTTTCCATCCCGCCCGGTACCCCACAGCCAGCAAGCCCCAAAGAAAATC
>LOJH01047244.1:0-13250 GCA_001685095.1 Ellobius talpinus
TCAATATGTGATAGTTAGCCAATAAGGGACTGGAGATAATGGGCCAGACAGTGTATAAATGAATACAGTTTCCGTGTAATTATTTCGGGTAAAGCTAGCTGTGCGGGAGCCAGGCAGGAAGAAAAGCAGCCCGTTCCCCTATTACTACAAATTGGAGATAATGGGCCAGGCAGTGTTTAAATGAATATAGTTTCCGTGTAATTATTTTGGGTAAAGCTAGCCGGAGGATGGGAGCCAGTCGGTGGGAAGCAGACGCAGCTCCTTCTACAGTCTGTCTTCCCTTTGTAGCCTCAATCTGTGTCCTCAGGTATTGGAGGAGAGCTTTGCCTTCTTAACTCAAACAGTAACATCTTTGCCTCTTTGTTCATTTCACTAGACTATAAACCATTATGACTAGCTTCATTTTCTGTGTTGAAAGGATGAATAAATAATACTATTTTGTAAATAGCTTTATTTAAATAAAGCTATTAGTGTACTTAATCAAGTATGCATACAGATTTTAGTTACTTTTACACATACAAAAGCACCAAGAAAACAGGCTGGACTTGACTTACTCCATAAAAAAACTTCAACGAAGGGAAGTAGGAAAAATATTTCTCAGTCTCTTTCATAATAACAAACAAGATCATCATGTAATGGCAGAACTGGTTGGTCTTAAAGAGGGAGCAACAGCATTACAGATTTACAATTGGCCAGGAAAGGCCTTCTTTTAAAGTACAAAAGAAAGACCATATTAGGAAATGAAGAGATGGAAGGGTTTTATTATGGCATCTGGAAGTGACTTAAGGAACAGTGCAATGCTATATTTTAGCTGTGGATAGAAATGGGCAAAAATAAAATAAAATGGACCTTCCATTTATGACTACTGACAGAGAATTAGACCAGAGGCATAAAAGAGAAGAGGAAAAAGCAACTAATAAATGGCAGAATTGGAAAGGTTTTAGTGTAGAGCCAATCCCACATTATTAGAAAAGTATATTCAATAAAAACACTATTCCTCAATGTTCCACTCCAAGTAATTCAAGGAAACTTCAGCCTTCCAGGGTTGGTTAGGAAAATAGAGCAATCACTCTGACCAGACAAAGAGCAGTCCTATTTTGTACCCTCACTACGGACTTTTGAAAGATGTATATAAAGCAAGTACTTTCAAATTAATCCAATTTTTCATTGACTTTCCCCTAAAAGGAAAGATATAAAGTAAAAAAGTCTCAATTTTAGAAAAAAATAAACTTAATGATTGCACTATTTATTCCAGCATTGAACCTTTGTTAATGGGACAGCTGCCTCTACTGCCTTGAGAGTCTCTTGGTCTCCTCTGCCAGGAACTAATCTGACCTCCTGCTAATCCACCCCATTGAAAGGAGCCTTCTGCTTCAAGCTATGATAAAGCAGCTGGTAAGAGACTCACCCTTCACTGGGAACTACAAAAACTGGATAAAATACAAAAAAAAAGTGTAAGAATGGATCACAGACAATGAAGGCAGCCAAAATTTAATGATCCAAGAAACTGAAGAGGAAAACACATTGAGGTGAATCCAACTTTCTCCACTGCCTTTTCCCTGAAAGCGTCTGACGACTTGTAAGCTGTTCGGTTTTGAAAGCACAAGCGGAACACAGAAGCTCAGAACTTTTGACAGACTTATGAGAGTGGGAAATGGAAACTGAAGTTCACAATTAGTGAGCCGCTGAGGCGTGAGAAGGTTGAGAGTGAACAAACTACACAGATGTGGATCTTTTTGTGCTGCCACATTTTCCCTCAAGACATTTAAAGACAACCAAGCAATAAGTAGTCAAGAGACAGAAGAGACAGAAACATTTTCTCCACCCACAGTCAGGGAAATGTGACACCAATTAGACCTTTCATTAATCTGGTGGTACTCAGAAAGGCTACATTGGCATCTATGGCCATCCAGTAAGGAATGGGTGGTAAGCATGCTAGCCAGAATTTTGTAGGGAATTCTGAAAATCTGTAGCCCATGAATGAGGAACAAACAAGCAGTCGTAAATGCAGGCTGTCACAGAAAAATCATGTCCCTCATGCACCTTAATTTCTCATGTTTTATAGTTTATACTTGTCACCCAATTAATCTAAATACACTTTTAACACATTTTCTAAATGCATTACTTCTCTTATTGCTCTGATAGAAAACCTGTCACAGACAACTAACATAAGGATTCATTCTAGCTCATAGTTCAGGGGATGGAGTTCATCATTGTGAGGAAGATAGGTTTGTGGCAGTAAGCTCATAACTATAGCAGGGTGGGCACATGGCAATGGGACAATGATGTCTGGTTATATCGTGGCAACATGAGGAAGCAGACAACTCGAGCTGGATCCAGAACTAAACTATAATTTCAAATCAGACCCCTATAGCCTTGCATGTGCCAGTTCGGCTCCATGTCCAAAATTTTCACAACATCCCAAAATAGGACTGCCGACTGTGAAGCAAGTATTGGAACACATAAACGCAAAGAGTACATGTTAAAGTGAATTCATCATTCCAACCCTGGATCTCATAGGCTTATTGTTGTATTTTTATAAAATACATTCAGTTCAAATTCAAAAAGCCCCATATTCTTAACATTTCTAACAATGTTCAGAATTATAAAGACTTTCAAACTTATAATCTAACGATGATGAGGTCCTATAAAACTTAAGAAAAACATGCTCCTAGCATATAATGACCTACAGTTCACATTAATATCACAAACGGTAGGAATAGAGACACAGTACAGCAAGATTGTACTAAAGACCTATCAAAATGCCGCAAGGCAAATTCTAAACATTGTCACTTTATGTCTAGCTTCTGTTGTTATCATCTGGCTTCTCACAAGCTTGGGTGGTCCCAGACCTCTTCCTCTGCTACATGTAGCATGTTTGTCTTCTCTCTTGGGCCAGTTCTACTCATGTCAACAACTGTGGGAGGAGGATGTCTCATGCTGGCATCTAAAACATCTGGGATGCCCAATGCTATTTAGACTTGACCTTCAGTGATTCATACAGTCTATGTAAGAACTGTGGGTAAAGAATTATATGTTGCCACACAGGGTCTGGCTTCAGAGACTTCTTTCTGGAACCTTGCAGCAGGGCTCTGCGGCTCACAGTCTTGTGTGCTGCATGCCTACAAAATCAGTGTAATCCACACAGTTACAACAAGAGCTGCAGTTGTTGTGTAACAGCCTCCTCTGTAATGGAATCATTCTGTCCTGCAAGGAAGTCTGTTAAACAGGAAGGTAAACAACTCTAAGTAGCTTCAGGAAGTCCCTGAAACTGATTAAACTCAATAGACCCCCTCCATGCCAGGGCAGGCAATAAAAAGCTGAAAGAATCAATTAAATAGTTCTCAGGATATAAGATACAAAATAGACTTTGATACCAGGCCTGCTGCCTAGAAGAAGCAGAAAACAACCAAGCTGCCTGGAAGAAGCAGAAAACAACCAAGCTGCCTGGAAGAAGTTTAGACCAGAATCACTTGTAATGGATATCCCCCAACCTGTTGAGCTGCCTGCAGGCTGAGCAATATAGTCCAAATTTTTTCATCTTTTGTGAACTGTCACCCTTGCTGCAATGAGCATTTGCAAGGTAGTCATTTCTGCTTCTTTAAGCATCCCCTCATCCATATAGTCTTGTTGCTAACACCCAAAACAGTCACTGACTCACTAAGTTGGACTTTGGTGCTATAATACTTTTGCCTGTCATGAGACCCACTGTCTTGAAGGAGTTGGCATGTGTGTTGCATCTCCCCAGGAAAAGTTTGATCACACAACAGCTACTATCTCAAGATAGAGTCTTCACTGCTATGGTCTCTGTGTACCTTCAACGACGGATCTGGGAAATTACTACCCTCAGTGGCCCTGCTGGAGCACAATGCTCTGGAGGAGTTATCTTCTCATGAACTCTGCTGTTGGGTACTCATCTTTGAATTTAATCTGCATTTTTGCGCTCCACAACCTGAGGGGTGAAGTCCTACCTTTCAGTCATCATTACTGTTGCTCCAGTGTACACTCTCAGGTTTCTCTTTAACTGTGTTAACATGCTTAACAATGGCCATTGTTTAGTCTACAATCATCTTGTTCCTGACTTTGAATTTATTCCCAAACCTTTCTTCACCAAACTGCATATCACTCTCCTCTTTCTGCTCCAGATTCTTTCCTCAATGTGGTTGTGAGCATGAACAGTAGCCATGCCACAACCTAACTGCTATTCTATCTTGATTTTTCTTCCACTGAAGAATTTAGGATATTATGGTTGAACTCACTGTCCAATTTACAGAACATAGGCCTCATATAGACAGAGTCTTTGTCAAAATAGAGCACAAATTCAAATTCCCAGTTGAGTCCTTGCTTCTCACTGAAACTTCATGAGTGCAGTTCTTATTTCCATATCTATCAATGTTCTGGCCACTTGTGTGGTCCCACAATAGCCATCTAGTAAGTTCTGACAGCACCGTTACAGTTCAAGCTCTAATGTATTCCTTCTAAAAACAAGCTCCAAAGTCTCATGAAGCAGGTACACAGTTTCACAACAACTCGACTTCTTGGTATCAATTTCCTGTAGAGTAGTACAATTAGTTAATGTGGTTTCCGTATTTATAGTTAGTTTTCTTGTCACTATTACAGAATACACAAGATAAACAACCTAATAGAAGGAAGTTTTTTTTAACATAAATTTCAGGTATGGTACAATGTAGAGAAAGATGATGGCATCATAGAGAAGGCATGGAGGCCTGGTGGTAATGGCAACTATTGATGATGAGAGAAGGCACATGCAACAGCCAGTAGTGCTGGGATGGAAGAAAGCAGAGCATTCAGGACAGACTCAGGTTAAATTATAACCTTCTTGACTTGCACCTATAGCCTAGGCCTGCTAGCAAAGCCACATATCAAAAAGACTTCAGAGCCTCCCAAATTAGTTCCAGCAGCTGGGGACCAAGTATTCAAACACGCGAGCTTGTGGAAGAGCACAAAACATTCTATAAGATATCTTATAAGTAAGAGTAAATATATCGTTAGTGTCAAAAGTCTACTTTTTTTCTAATATTTCCAATACTTTGACTTAGTGTGCATATATCCTGATGCAGCTACAGTCCTGGACTACCATTCTTCATTGTCTTGTTTTCTGAAAATATCTATTCTATAGAGTCTAGGGAATGAAGCTAGGACATTAAATTATCCATGCTTAAATTTTGCCTTGAGATATATTCAAGCTTCATTAATATAGCAAAAAGAACCTTGATAATCTAATACTAGATTAACCATCCATTACTTTTGAGTTGCTTTGAGCTACATTAGAAAACTCACAGCAAATGCAAAAGTCAACTCTCCCCCCTATATTTCCCTCTGTTCCCACTGGTTAAGTCATATGAATACTTGAGGCATCAGTTTGTGTAGTATGCCCAAGTGGTCTATTATGAACCTTTAGGCTGGAGATTCTTTCGATTTTTCATCCCTCGTCTCATTACATACTGCCTTGAAATATGCTTGTGTATATGTGCTCACTATATTAGAACACAATCTTCTTTAGTTCAGTGATACTAGAGCCAGTAACTATGCTAGCTCTAAGTACGTCAGACATCCTTGGATGTTAAAGTAAAATCAATACAAGGCATGCAATGGTATAGTAAGACTATATACATGTAGTCTCGTAATAAGGCTGGATAACCAATATGAAGAATAGGGTCCCAAATGATAGCAAAAGAGTCAAAGACATCTCCTACTGTTAGGAGTCTCACAAGAAAACCAAGCTACACAACTGTCAGATATATGTCAATACCCATGGGAGGGAGGTCTGCGTTTTTCTGAATAGAAAAGCAGGAGCAGTGCATAAAAGGGAGGAGGCAGAGGGAAGTGGGGAGAGACTGGGAGGAGAAGAAAAGGAAGGAGGCAAAATGCAGCCTGGACATTAAATAAATAAATAAATGAATACAAAAAAAGGAAACGCAAACAACTTTCAATAGATTAGAAATGTCTGTCCTCTGGACTTCATCAATTTGCAGCATGCAATAGTGTTTTTAAATTGCCCAGATCTAATCTGCACTGAAATGGAAAGTTAACCATTTGTTTCATAAATCATTATTTTGTAGATGGAATTTAAAACTTAGAAGATTCATTAATAAGTTTGAGGGTGTGGCAAACATCTTGTGCTGCTAAATCATAGCGAATGATGTATCTATCATTCATTCATTCACTTCTTTCTATTTAATTTTGAACTAGACAAGATGTTGTGTGTCCATAGATTCTGCAACTCACTGTAAATAAAGATGCTGAGTCAAAAGGACCTGTTGAGTCAAAGAATTATAGACAACCTTGACAACACAATCAAAACTCTGTCTCAAACATTTTTAAAATAAATAAGAAATAAAATATAAATGTTTATCTGCATTTTACCTATTGATCTTATTTTCACAGGGTTATCTGCATTTGATTCTGATTTTAGTCTAATTATTTGAATTTAATTGCAAACTTGCTTGTTTCAATGCATGAATTTCCACATGACTCACAATCTGCCATTCCTCAGGTCATCCCTTCTGTAAAACAGCTGTTTTGCTGCAGAACACATATTTGATTCTTCTCTCGCCACTGTAGTGTGTAGTTTGATTTCTTGAAAATCAGTTATGCTTCCTGACTGTGAAGGGAAGTGCTTATTTTCCAAGTCAATATGTCGTTTCTTTACAATTAATCTATTCAGGATTAAACATTAGATACTTCACAAAAGAATATAAATAAGACTAGGTTATGATAACAATGGAAAAGGGAAGCAGGGATATAATTCCAGAGTGCTTTCTGGGACATCCAAAGTAATTCATCAACAGTTACCTTCCTCAGGTCTCACCCTTCCCTAATTTGAAAAAGAGCTACTCCCATTCAGAATATAAATGAATACACTAGAGGTCAGACTATAAATTAACCCACTAAAAGTGAATGAATACAGCTTGAATGAATTCTATCACAAATATCTAGATAGATCCTTACAAATCAATCTTCTCTTTGTTAAGAAGATTCAATTTATCTGCTTAGTAGATTTTTTGAGATAGTAGATTAACATCATGTACCACCATGTCTAGTGTATTATCTATACCATTGGAGATCAATTCACGGGATTTTTGCATGTTGCCCAATAAATTCAAAAACTGAATTACATCCTGGCCTATAATACTTAATTATTAGGCATATATTTGAGCCAGGCTGTCTTAGATACCAGGAATATAAGTCTGAACAATATTTGTCTCTTCCTTAATAGACATACAGGTAGAAGACTAAATGAATAATAACATTTTCAATAAGGTAGGGGAATTTCAGTGTTATCTCTGCAGATAACAATAAAAGCTGTCCAGAACCTATCTTGAGTCTTTCTGGAAAACGTTCAGAAGGAAGAATAAGAAGAGAACACTTAAATTGTCTCTCGCTAAATAGTGACATTAATTAAGCTTAGTGATAATTATTAGAATAACTTAGCAGAAAATCTGGAAGAGAAGCTCCTCTGACAGCTGTTAATTTAGGAAATCACCTTTTTTCATCTATGCTCAAAAATAGCATGGAAATTTTGCCCCAAAACGGAGAACTGAGTTCTCATAATAGAAAAATTCTGCGTTTGAGCATTGCTAAATATGGGAGATTATGTGAGGAGAAATTCTATTATCTCAGCTAACACAAATATTCAAGAATTGCACTATAAAGGAAGGCTAATCATTCTGATTACCTTGTTTAAAGAAAAAATAGTAGGGAAAAGATGGGGGTCAGGTGCCAAGCCTAGTGTCACTGACATATGTGATGGAAAGTAATTAGTCTAGAGAAGAATCACATGGCCTGTCTCACTGTATATGCTTTGTCCATTCAATGAAATGTCAGCTAACAGAAGCTGCTCTCCTCTGCTCTTCAGAATGGAGAAGTGGGAAGAAGGGCAGATTTTACCTTCACATGGGTCAGCAGCATGAAGACACAAATGAACTGTCCCTTAGACCTCTGTTCAGCCTGGAATTGAAGTTGATGTGCGTTAATTCTCTTTACTGGAATAGGGTTATCCAGAGTTTCTCGTGGTACCCCTCAACAAGAAAGTCAATCTCTCAACTGACGAGAAAAGCAAAACTCAGAGCTCTCTACTTAATAAAGTTGGCTCTCCATCTCCTGAGAAGTTTTGTTTCCTTGAGCCAATTTCTACTGTCAAATACAATTATAAGCAACTCTGGAATTCAGTGTGAAAAGAAAGATGGTCAAAACTTAAATCCACTAGTCTTTTACTGAACAAAATGAGCTTGGTGATGTATAATAGAAACATTAGCTATTGCAAGTCATGTTAGTGCCTTTTAGTTCAACCATCCAAGGAAGGCCACATATCAAACACTTGGAGTAAGGTTCATTGGCTCAGTTCCATCCCTTCTCTAGAGGCTTCAGGATCAAATACATCCTACTACAGCAATATAAGCCCCAAAGGTCCACAGTCTTGTTCATTACCCACCTCTCATTCTTCACGACCATTCCACCAAAGATTTCTAGCCTTTCTGACTTCAGACCCCACTAGAAACTCAGTACTTCAACTCCATACTAACAAAACTCTTTCCCTTAGTTTTTTTTTATCTTCTCTCCTATTCATATTCAAACACCACAATTTCATTACTTTTACTTCTTCTCAGAACACTTCCTTCACCTTTTTATTTTAGGTGAAACCTATTCTTGAAGCACAACATTTCTTCTGTTACCTCAAGAAATGGTTATGTTTTCTCTTGTATATCCCATTAGCTTAAGGCCAAAACACAGGGCTGGTGTCCTCCTTGTTTCCCCCTGTGGCTTCCAGTCTCTCACCACTCATCCCCCTAACCAAAGCCACCACTCCTGTAAGAGGAACCTCAACTTGATAAATCAGCCATGCCTTACCTCCCTCTCTGTTACTTCCTGACCACAAAGCTACTACCCACCACAGCTGTTGCCGTTAATAATACTGAATTCAGACTCACTTGTGATGAATCATGCAGCTTGATTCTTTCCTCCAGTCAACATTTTCCTCCATAACATCCTACCAATCAAAGTCATTATCAAGGGCATGTTCTATGCACTGTACTCCTAGAAGCTCAATTTTAATATTTGGATAACTGGCTATACTTATAAATTCCCACTTGATCAATACTGGAGCACTTTACAGCATTTCTTTTATTTCCAAAATATTATAAGTGTTCTCACCTGTCTAACCTGTCACTGCTCACCAAATGAAAATGCTATCAAGCTCTGTTATAGTCACCTGACAGAATTCTAACTATGAGAGTCTACTAGAGGGGTGTAATGTGCCTAAACATTGGTGCCAAAGTAATACTTCTAATTGATCATCATACATTGTATATATGTATTCAATTGTTTAAAAAAAGAAAAGAGAAAAATACAGTCTTAAAATATCAATATGCACATTTACACTAATTCATTAACTTCTCAATGTATTTCAGTAAAAGTGGTTTATTTTTTAAAACTTTTTATTGATTTTGTTGAACTCTGCTCTCCCCTCTTCCTCTCATCCCCTTCTACCCTCTCTCATTGTCCCCATGCTCCTAATGTACTCAGTTCTTGTATTTTTCTACTTACCATGTAGATTAGATCTATGTATGTCTCTCTTAGGGTCCTCATTATTGTCTAGGTTCTATGGGATTGTGAATTGTAGACTGTTTTTTCTTTTCATTATGTCTAAAAGTCATTTATGAGTGAGTACATATGATATTTGTCTTTCTCAGTCTGGTTGATTCACTTAATATGATGTTTTCTATGTCCATCCATTTGCCTGCAAGTTTCAAGATGTTATTATTTTTTCTGCTATATAGTATTCCATTTTGTAAATGTTCCTTATCCATTCTTTGGTAGAGGGGCATTTAGGATGTTTCCAGGTTCTGGCTATGACAAATAATGTTGCCATGAACATAGTTGAGCACATGTCCTTGTGGTATAATTGAGCATCCTTTGAATATATACCCCAAAGTGGTATTGCTGGGTTTTGAGGTAGGTTGTCTTCTAATTTTCTGAGAAATCACTATACTGATATCCAAAGGGGCTGTACCAGTTTGCACTCCCACCAGAAATGTAGGAGTGTTTCCTTTATCTCACAACCTCTCCAGCATAAATTGTCATCAGTGTTTTTGATCTTGGCCCTCATTATCGTCATTAAGAATTTAATGGTATAAGATGAAATATTAAACAAATGAATAGTAATACACACACACCCAAATACACACATATGCACACATAACCACATACACATGTATTTATACACACAAATACATACACATTTTCACAAAAACACACATGTATATATACACACATTCATACACACATATAGACACAAACTCATACACACACATATACATATATACACACATATGATGTGGAATTCCCCTCTGTATGCAGTGATTACCATTAATGAATAAAGAAACTACCTTGGCCTGTTGATTGGGCAGGATAGAGCTAGGTGGAGAAAACTAAACTGAATGCTGGGAGAAAGGAGGCAGAGTCAAGTAGAAGCCATGGAGCCATTGCTAGAGACAGATAAGTCAGAACCTTGCTGGTAGGCCACAAGCTTGTGATAAAACATAAAATACTATAAATGGGTTAATACTAGATATAAGAGCTAGCTAGTGATACACTTAAGTGATTGGCCAAACAGTGACTTAAATAATATAGTTTCTGTGTGATTATTTTGGGAGTCTGNGAGAAAACTAAACTGAATGCTGGGAGAAAGGAGGCAGAGTCAAGTAGAAGCCATGGAGCCATTGCTAGAGACAGATAAGTCAGAACCTTGCTGGTAGGCCACAAGCTTGTGATAAAACATAAAATACTATAAATGGGTTAATACTAGATATAAGAGCTAGCTAGTGATACACTTAAGTGATTGGCCAAACAGTGACTTAAATAATATAGTTTCTGTGTGATTATTTTGGGAGTCTGGGCAGCTGGGAAATAAACAAGCGGCTTTCCTAGAACATACATACATACACACATGCACACACACATACATACATACATACTCATTTGAAGTCTATATATACCTTATAATTGTATATAAGATATAATAATAAAATAATTTCAATTTTATTGAACATTTCAAATATGTTGTATATACATAATATAATTAAATAATTACAATAAATGTATGTATGTTACATTATAATATATACAGTTTCAAATGGAATTATTTTTGTGAAGTGTTTTCATATATATTTTATAAGTATGCATTATATCATTATATATATAGTTTCTAAATTTGAATCACTCTTAAAGCCTTAGGAGAAAATCACCCCAAATTAATTACTATGTATTCAATAGTTGTGTTAATATTCAAGAGTCACTGTTAATATTTCATCTATTTATCATCTACTCTGGTTCAGAGAACTAAAATCAATATATTTATTTCTTTTAGATAATAAATCGTGATTGCTAGGAAAGATCATGCTCTCAGGCTAGAGCTGTCACACCTAATAGGCTCTTTTAGAGAAAATGTAGGTGAGCAATCTTTGTAAATAGTATGGAACACAAAAGAAATAAACATGTTACATCACTAAATATTAAAAATATTCCAATAATGGACTGCAGGCAAGGCAAAGTAGAAAGACTGAAAAAAGAAATATGAGACTTCAATATATTTCTTGGGTCATTGGTAAGGCCAATTTTTTTGTACTAAATTTATGAGTGAAGTTGTTTGTTGCTCAAATATTGCTTTCAAATATTTCTTTGACTATTTCTTGTTCTTTAATACTTTTTTCACAACTAAAGAATGTCAAAGAACTATCATTTTCTAAATCTGGGGAGGGGCTCTTTGGGCTGTCTCTACTTTCTTTCCCACTCTGATTTTAATGCTTCTATGATTGGCCATTTCTGGCAGACAGCATGTTGCAAGATTTTTCACATCATAGCTCTATTAAATCAATCATATTTGAACTCTTCTTTCTCACTACTTCACTGAAAATAACCTCCTGAGGATTGGAGGGTCTGAAAAGGGCAAAAAGCTTCCGCTATTACTTTGAAGAAAACTTTGTATACAAAGGAAACATCTGAAAGAGCTACTTGCATTCACATATCATGCTTACAGGTCCATTTAGGGCTATTTTCAGAGGTCATCTGTCATAATGACTGGATAGGGAGCCAGCTATAATGGAAAATAAACTGAAATGTACTTACTAAAGAAACAAAAAGGAAGATAAAACTAATGGATAAGGACAGTAATGATGCAAGTACAGAAATGTATGGAAGGCACGAATAAGAATCCAAAGCAGAAGATGTAAAAGTTGCTGAATGTTTATCACAGAATATATATTCTCTAACACAAGAATTAATTCTTCCTGCCTTTACACACTCCTTGACATCATATTGCCTCTAAAAATAGAGGAATTTTAATGCTAAGAAATTTAAATAACTGGAAGGAACATCCTAGAAATTCTCACCAGATGTAGCTATCCAATTTTATTCAAAAGTACCCAATTTTTATGAATGAAATCTTTGCTCAAGAGTTGAGATGTCACACATATAATCTGACCATAATAATGATGATGCTATTCAGCCATAAGGTATGTTTACAGTCTATAAAGCATTGTGCCTGGATGTAACATCTTGAAAAGTAAGGAGAATCAAATTAGTGTTATCATCCTAGACTCTGTGAAGGGAAGCTTCTACAATATGTAGGAAGTTTTTGTTCAGTGTTTTAAGATACAAGTGGTTGTCTGAGACTCTCAGACACTAAGACAAATTAGAATATCTTTACTAATAAGAGCTTCTGCATCTTATTCTTTACAAGACCACGGGCTTCTCTATCACTTCTTTCTTTGTTTCATATTATTCTCTTCATCTGTTTCTTCTTTCTATTATTATAGTCTTTAAAGATTTCATAGACTATAGTTACCACAAGGATCTAATTGCCTATTTTTTCTTTTCTTTCTTTCTTTCTTTATTTTTTATTGCTTTATAAATAATACCATTCAAAATTTCCACTTCCTCCCCTCCTCCCGTTTCCCTCCTGTTCCCCCCACACCCTCCCCCCTCCAGTCCTAAGAGAGTGCAGGGTCCAAGGTCATCCCCACTCCATCCAGGCTTAGGAAAGTATGCATCCAAGTAGACTAGGATCCCAAAAAGTCCCATAGTCAGACTGATGATTATCTTGAATATCACCATAGAACCTTTGTCCGGCGACGGATGGAGACAGAGACAGAGACCCACATCAGAGCACTGGACCAAGCTCCCAAGGTCCAGTTGAAGAGCAGAAGGAGGGAGAATATGACCAAGGAAGT
>LOJH01047245.1:0-13250 GCA_001685095.1 Ellobius talpinus
TATTAACCAATGAAAGTAACACATAGACAGATGACCCTCCTCCATCACTGTCTGTCAGTCAAAAACTAGCACCCAGTCTGGGGCCTTGGTGAACTCATATTGCAGGGTCCCACCTACAGACTTTTAGGTTTGAGGTGGGACATTTCTGCCACCTTCTCATGTGGTGCTAACCCTACTTGTGTAGGGACATATGTTAAGCTACTTCATTAAACAAAAAGTCCAAACATGGACAGGACCTGAGATTGGTTTAACAGCTCAGCAACAGCTGGCTCTTTTGGGCGTCTTGACTCTCACTGGGGCCTTTCCCTCAGCTTTCTAAGAAGGCTGCCATCATTCAAGAACTTACATATGAGCATTCTTAGCGGGAGAAGGGAGACAATGGGAAAACTTACATTTTTGATTGTGAAACAGGGTCTCACTCTGTAGCTCAAACTGTTGGGACCCTCCTACCTTTGCCCCCAGATGTTGGGATTTCAGGCCTGTGCCACCACCCCTGACTTAAGGCTTGCCTTCTAACAGTGTTGGGCTTGAGGCTCCTTTGACCTAAATTTGCCTGCAAAAATCCAGAAAGAAGAGAGGGGAAGGAGAGAGGAAGGGAGGAGGGAGAGAGGGCTCTGGGAGCAAGCAGCCCTCATCCTAGGGACTTCTACATATTAGAGGTAGATGGTGAGTCCAGGCCTTGACTGCCAAGCTGGAGGCCTATGGATTTATCTCCGAGCCAGATGTCACCAAGGCAGACCCTTGGCATCTAAGCAGGTTCTGATCTTGGCTTTGTTGCAGGAACTGGAATTCTGCTTGGCTTCAGATCCAAGGCTGGCCTGGTATGTGGATATGCCTTCTTGCCTGAATTCCTCATTAACCAGCTGGGCTGAAGTTGGAACCTCTGCTTTCTCCTGTGAGTTCTCCTGGTCAGTAGTCCTAGCTCACAGTCTAGAGTTCGCCTACCTGTCAGCACCTGAGCTGCCTGGATGTCCCAGGTGTCCCTTGGGTCCCTGGAACAGCTCCCCAGGACAAACTCCAGCCTCAGAAAGCTTGCTTGGGTGCCCTGCATGCTGATCTCATGCCTTTACATTGTCTATATCTGTTTTGGGGACATTTTCTTCCTTTCTGGGGAGGAGGCCAGGGCTTTCGCTGGCACCATCAAGGTGGGAGTTAGGAGAAGAGAGTCCGACCGCAGTCAGACACCCTGAGGTCCCAGAGGGCAGAGTCACAGCAGTGTCTATGATGCCATGTGTGGATATGGTGGAACATACGGTGACATCTCTGCTAGAACTTTAGCCGTCCCCAGGGAGAAACTTGGAAGTGAACTGGCTTAAATAAAATCTTAACTGGGAAGTCTCGTATACATCTGGCTTCAAGCATGGCTGATTGTAGAGCTGAAGTAAGAGCACAGGGAGGCAGTGCCATCCATCTTTCAGTCTGGTGTCCCCTCGGTCCCCTTCTTTGTCACAACATGGCTTCAAGAGCTCTGAGGACTGTATCTCTTTAATTTTTTTTCTTTTCCAAAGAGAAAGAGAAAAATCAGCCTCCCTAATAATATAATCAAAACTCTCAGAATTGAGGTTTGTTTGCCCCGAGTGGCCAGGCTCATTGCCCTCCCCTGAAACTAACCACGAAGGCCAGGAAAATGTGGTACATGGCTTGGTTTAAGGGTTGGGTCACAAGATTCAACCTTGGATTGGAGGAAGAATGAATTCCAACCAAGCCCATAAGGCTGGGAATGGGGCAAGAATGTTTCCAAGGACATCGAAGGGCTTTGCTGGCGGCTGCAGGAAGGCCTGGAGGTAGGAAAGAGACCCACAGATTTTCACCTTCTCTGAAGTTTGGACTTGGGCATGTCACAGCTCGGTACTTAGGATCATGAAATCAAGAGACGTCACGTCACGTGAGGATCACTGGTCAGAGAGGACAGAGTGCTGCCAGTTGTCTTGACCTTAGAGGCTGCACTCTGTGACAGGTCAGGCTGGCTCCAAGGGCCAGGGCTAGCCAGACACTAGCTCTGTTCCCTCTTCTCTCCCAGCACTGGCTCCAGGCAGACCAGTTAGCACCCAGTCATCCAGTCTGGGATCTCAGTGCCTCCCAGTCCACCTAGTTACTGCAGGTACCTCCCTCAGGCCTGGACTAACAACTGGATTCTGTCACCAGGATGTTTATTCTTTTAGCAGTAAAAAAAAAAAACAAAAAAAAAACCTCTATCTAGAACATTCACTGCCTCTCAGGACAATCACTCCTTCCCCAGTCTGTGGGGCTTGCTGCCCTGGTTATTCTCTGTAATCACATATAGCTTACCAGCCCCATGCAGGATATTGTGGCTTGAATTTAGCCCCAGAGAAAAGTATGGAGCCAGAGATGCATTTGGCCCATAACCGATAGAAAGTCAATTGCAGTATCCGGAGTTGAAGCTGCTTCTACCTGTGGGCTGTTCTCTTTGCTACCTTTGTGGTCTTGATCCCTTTTTTCACTCCTAATGATCAGAGTCATCATGGCACTTAACCTCCTGAGCCCAAGTCTTTCTGAATCAGGAAAACTTCAAGAGAAATAAATAATGTGCTTTGTTTTCTTTCTTTTTCTTTTTTTTAAAGCTTTATTTATTTATTATGTATACAGTGTTCTGCCTGCATGCCTGCAGTGCCAGATCTTATTACAGATGGTTGTGAGCCACCATGTGGGTGCTGGGAATTGAACTCAGGTCCTCTCAAAGAGCAGCCAGTGTTCTTAACCCCTGAGCCATCTCTCCAGCCCCGCTTTGTTTTCTTGTAGGTCTTTTTTTTGTTTCCAGCGTGGAAGGGGAAATATCAAATCAGACATAAACTTGGCCTGATGAAGATCAAATGAGGCCCTCTTGCTAGTCCTTCCTTTGTGCCTGTATCCCTTTCTCTCTTCTGCCTGGAGGCCCCCATCATTTTCCCCCTTCCTTTGTGAAGAAGCATTTGATCCTCTTTTTTGGAGGGGAAGGAGAAACACTGGATGCTCAGAAGTGGCTGGTAGACCATGCCTGCCTCTCTACTTCCTCTGGGGTGGGTTCATTTAAAAGTAACAGTTTCCCAAGTGGCTGCCAAACCCACAGAGCTGGGAGGGAGGGGGAGGCCAGGGATCTGGAAGGACAAGCTGGAGCCAGAGTATTGGGGCAGGGAGTGGGCTACCTCCTGGAGCCAATCCCTTGAGATCATCTTCCGGGCTAAAGGGGAACTCTGAACTGGTGTGTCCAGACCCCGGCAAGCAGCCAGGAATGAGTTGGAGGTTCCCTCTGTCTGTTCCAGCCCTCAGAAGGCCTCTATTTCCTTTGTCCTTCAGGCTCTCTCTAGCTAGTGAGTCACTCTAAACACACCCCCTGCCAGAACTCCTCAGAGCTGTCAACACAGTGGGACCTGTATCTTTCAGACACATACAGGCTCTGGTTCTGAGCAGATCTGACCCGAGTTCTCCACCCACTTCTTGACAGTCTGAACTGTCGCTTCTCTGTAGGCAATAGAGTAAGTGGATATTTCCTGAGTTCTGAGAGCAGTGTGGCCAATCCCATCGCGGCTGCTGTAACCACAAGCTAATTTTCTACGGGAACATCCACACCTGACTTGTGGTCCAGGGTCCCTTAGGTGGTGGTATTCCTTTGTTGTTTTTTGAGACAGGGTTTCACTGTGTAGCTCTGGCTGTCCTGGAACTTATTTTGTAGACCAGCCTGGCCTTGAACTCACAGAGATCTGCCTGCTTCTGCCTCCCTAGTGCTGGGATTAAAGGTGTGTGCCACTGCGCCAGGCTTAGGTGGTGATATTCTGCTCCCAGCTTCAGCAGGAGACCTTGTGGTCCAACCAGAAACTAACAGGACACCTCAGGGTTCCACTTCCTTGACTGGAGTTATCTCAAACTCAGCACACCTCTGGGAGATGCTGGGCCCAGATACTTGTCCCCTTGGCTAGATTCTATCCATTTGTGGCAACAACAGCTAGGCATGAAGATGGTGTCTGAGAAAAAGCCACCCTGACGGAAGAGAGCTGAGCTTCCCCAGCCCATATCAGGGCACTGTCCCCCTTGGGGTGACCACTCCCTGGCTTCCTTCTCCCTTCTCTGTGCCTAGTCTTTCCTGATTGTTAGGGCATACAAAGTCATCTCTGGGGACCTTTCTCACTGGACCAGTAACCATTGTTGGCTCCACCGAACAGGGCACCACTGATACCCAATAAGTCAACTCTCAGTAGCCTGTGTGCCCGTAACTTCCAATAAGCCACACAGGTCTTTCCTGTCCAGTGAGTCTCCTGGATGCTGGCCTGTGAGGACCACTGGAGGAAAGGACCCGAAGTTCCTATTTGTCTTCCTGGGACCATTCTTTGCAAAGATTTTGATTTGGACTCAGCTATGCCACCTGCCACGCTGAAGGCAGGGAGGGACACAAAGATAGTGTTGCTTTTGGAATCTAACCTTACTGCTGCCCCAAGATTCGCATAACCCTGGGCAGGTCACTTGCATCCAATTAGCTGCCTCTTCTTTGCTATGATGAGATTACACTATTTCCTATATGGACTGGAAATTATTGAAATAGTTGGCACAGAGGTCCTAGGTAGGTGTCACACCTCAGTCACCCTCCCAGTGTCAGTGGACGCAGGTATAATACAGACTTGGGGACTTTATCAGCACATTGGGGTTTGGAGTACCTGAGGACAGTTGGCATCCCTGGTTGGTTCTAGCTGATGGTACCAACTTAGAACCTTCCCTACCAAAGGGGACCTAAGTTGCCAGAAGATGACTAATTTAGCCAGTTTCTTTAATTAGAAATCACGTTTTATTTATGTACTTGATGGGAATATGTTCCATGGTGCCTGTGTGGAGGTCAGAAGACAACTTAGAGGAGCTCTGTCTTCTACCGTGGGGGTCATCAGGCTTGGTAGAGGCACTCTGACCTGCTGGGCCATCTCACTAGCCTCTGAGTCTTATTTTGACATGGCAATTGACATCTAAGTCTAACTCAGGTCCCACTGTGAGGATCACCTGCTCCCAGAAGCCTCCCTTCGTCCTGCTGCTCTTGAAGACATCTCAGTTAACCCGAGGGTCCTGTGATGCAGTAGGCAGCAGTGATTCCTGACCAACCAAGCGTGTAAATACCACTCAAGCGTGTAAATACCACTCAAGTGTGTAAATACCCACTCAAGAGTCAGCCCTCAAGACACAACAGGGGCAACCTGGGCAGGGGTCTGGGAAGGCCCCAGTCGACTCTTTAGGTAGCAGAGACCTTGGATTTCTTTACCCTTCCTCGAGCTCTCCATTTGCCCTAGAGAGTCACTGAGCTCTTAGGTTTCAGCTTAGATAGGGGTTCAAGTACTAGCTCTGCCATCTTCTTGCTGAGTGTCAGGAAGCAAATTACTTACCGTCTCTGGGCCGTCCAGGTGGAACTACCTAGAGCTCACGCTGGCTTTGCCCGGAAGTCCTCATGCCCCCTTTGGAGCCCAGCTCTCCTGTTCAGACTGCCCATCCTTTGCTCACCCGAGAAGCAGGCAGGCCAGAGGAAGCGCACAGAGAGGATTAAGATGGGTCTCATCTTCCTGGTTTGGAATGCTGAGTATTTGGTCAAGGACCCAGCTTCTCTTTTTTATGAGGGTTTAAGAAAACCCAAATTAAACCCTGATTTGTTTTTAAAAACCAGCATTCTTAATCTCTCAGTATTTGGCTCCTTTTCCTCCCAGGCTTAGAGCGCAACATTAAACAGATCCCTCGTCTTAGCGCACTCTGATTTTCCCTGGCATGTCGTGGGGGTGCTGAGGATGATTCATTTGGCGGTGGAGGGCACAATGTTTCCTAAAACAAATGTCTAGCAAGCATCCCAGGCCTTGGCTTTAGCTTGCTGTTAGACTTTGGCCAAGCTGCTTCACTCCTCTGGGCCTTCATGTCCTTCTGAAGAAGGAAGGGACAGATCATCACCACCTTGTGTCCTTGGAACTCCCACATTTCATTCTTTTGAGACAGGGTTTCTCTGTGTAATAGCCTTGGCTGTCCTGGAACTTGTTCTGTAGACCAGGCTGGCCTTGAACTCACAGAGATCTGCCAGCCTCTGCCTCCCAAGTACTGGGATTTGAGGCCTTGCCCCACCACCGCTGGGTGGAACTCCCAAATTTCAAAGCCCAGTGTGGTGGCACACTTCTGTAATCCCAGGATGGCAGAGGGGTAGGAGACTAGCCTGGACCATAAAGGGAGACCCTATCTCCCCTCTCCCTTTAATAAAAACCCCCATATTTCACACTGGGACTCATAAAGGGCACACAGCCATTGAACAGGCCATTGAACCTGGGTGGCTGGTCTGGTTTCGAAGATTCCTCCCTCTGCCTCACTAGACACCAGGTTTTCTCTGAGGAAGAAGTAAGGATCAACATGCCCAGAGAATGTTCAAGTCCTCTATCTTCAAGAGTAGAGTTCAGAAGGCTTCAGGGTGAGGCTTGTGTTTTAGGAGCCGTTAACAAAGAAGGAAATGGAAAATCAAGTTGTGTTAACAGCGTTCTGTGCTTCATTACCCAATGGATAGAAAGGAAGGATCATAACTCAAACTACGATGGTGTGGGAGCCAGCAGCTTTCCTGACATTGTTCCCCAGCTTCTGGAGACTGTGTGTGGGTGATCAGCTATCCAAGTTTGTCTGGAACTGAGGATTTCCTGCCCAAGACAGGGTGCTTTTGGTGCTGAAGCCTGAAAAGTCCTAGAAGTCTCCCAGCAAGATGAGCTGAGGCAGTCATTTTAAGGAGCAGCTGGCCCATGAGAAGAAGGGAATTACTGGCTGACCCAAGCCCCAGCTTCTCTACCTACACATCACTAAGTGTCCCTCTAAGCCCCATGGGATAAAGCGTTGGTCCCAAGTCAGGCAAACTGGTGCACATCTATAATCCCAGCACTCAGGACGAGACAGAAAGGATCACGTGGGGTGTATGCAAGACATTGTGTCTAAAGACTTTGGGTCAGTGAGATGCTTCAGTGGGTGGGAGCACTGCTGTCAAGCCTGACAGCGTGAGTTTGACTCCCAGGATCCACATGGTGGAGGGAGAGAACTGACTTCCACAAGTTTCCTCTGACCCCCACAAGCGTACCGTGGTATGTGTGCAGCCACATAGACACACATATGCAAAATAAAAAAATTTAAAGACTTTGTACTCAGTGTGGTGCCATTGAGGGGTAAGTGGAAATCACTCTGAGGTCAAGAGGTGAGTGGCTTAATTCAGCCACATACTCCTTTGATTTGGTCTATTTCAGGCCCCAAACAATGGTTAATAAATTAGGGGCTGAGTATTTTCAAAGCAATGGGCCGAAAGGTAGCTTTCTGAGTTTGTTATCTCAGGAATTTGTTACAGCGCTGGAACACTGACCAACACGTACAGCTTGGAGAGGCCTGAGCCCTGCAAGGCTGAATGCTCTCACGTGGTATCGAACTCAAATGGGAGGATCCTGGCACAAAAAAAGATGCGACCCAAAGAAAGGGTTGCGTCTTTTCTGGGGCAGGGAGGAGTTAAAACAACCCTGTGGCTTTTGAAACCCAAGCATGCTGAGGAGGTACACTGGCGTGTTTAAAGAGGGCTTTTCTAGAACCAAGCTGTGCTCTGTTGTGCTTGGCTTGAGCTTGGGTGTGTTGGAGTAAACGATCACAGTTCTTTCTTGTTGAAGTTCTGGGTGAAAAAAAATCATACTATCTCACATCAATTTTCTATTAAAACTTCTAGAAAAGTCCTGGATCAGCCTGGAGGGAGGAGGAAAACCTGCTGGATCTCATCTGATAGTGGCATGGCTGGGAAGGAAGGAGGAAGTTCCTCTCACTCACCAGGATTAAGATCCTGGGGTCTGCCCAACTCTGGGAGCCGCTGTTCCCCAGTCAAGCTTTCAGATGTATGAGGTCAGAGCCGGTTCTTGACTAGAGTCTAGTCTCTGGCACTCAGGGACTGTTTGAGTCCTGCCTGTTTGGGTTCACGTGGCAGACTCTCTGAAGATCATCGAGGTCTCCCTGTGACATTCAAGGCTGGGTTCAAACCAGGTTTGGAGAGGCGTGTTGGCCGCATGGGCAGCTGGCTCCCTTGATAGGGATCAGATGGATTTCCCTCAGAGACCTGGAAACAAAGCCCCAAAAACTTGGCTTTTAGAGCTTTGGGGCTAACATTCCGTGCTGCTGGCAGCTGAGCTCTGGGTTTTGGGCCAGTCTCAGTCAGTAAAGGGCAGAGACTGCAGATAAAAGTCAGCTGCCCTGCAGACCTCCCTGGCTGCAGGGAGGGACTGGTTCACCGTTTGGATTTCTTTATCTTTGTTGCTTCTCCAGGCTGTGGTTAGGGGCAGCCACTGAGTGCCGTGCATCCCTGTCGGCTTCTTGGAAGCTGAGGATTGGAGCTCTGGCCTCCTGACTTTCTTGTGTGTGTGTGTGTGTGGGGTTAAGCATCAGCCAGGATATGCTCTCTCCATGTTCCCAAGTATTGAGCTCCCACAGCGTGTCCAGCACCGCGCTCCCACAGCGTGTCCAGCACGGTGCTCCCACAGTGTGCTCAGCACCATGCTTATTTATTTTTTTTGTAGTACCTATCTCAGCTCTCACTTACCACCCTCTAGAGCACTGTGTATCTACGCGGTTGTGTGTTCTTAATCAGTCTGTGCTCTATTTGTAAACACCAGGAAGGCTGTAACTGCCTCTTTTATTTAAGGCTATGTCCTCAGTACTTGGATGTCTGACACTTACCAGGTTCTCAATAACTGTTTGTTGGCTGGCCGACTGGAGCCAAGGGGCAGAGAAACCTGCTGAACATCAGCTAGCTCTGAAGAAGCAGAGCCCAGCGGTATCTGACACCCTAACCTTTCGACAGTTGCGGGGGGTGGGGTGGGGAGGTCAGTGCTTAAGAGTGCTTGCTGCTCTTCCAGGAATCACTTTGGGCAGCACAGTCTGAAACTGCAGATCCAGAGGATCTGTGGCCCTCTCTTGACCTCTGTGAGTGCCTGCACAAACTTGGCCTACACAAACTTGACACACACACACACAAAACTAAATCTTTTAAATGTTTCCTTGTGTGTGTATTCATTATATATGGTACTGGATTACATAAAGACATTTTCATGAGTATATAATGTACTATTATATATATTTAATGTATACAATGCAACATAATTCTCACACCCCCTTCCTTTCCCTTTTCTTGGTCCCTGCCTCCTATTAGTTCCCTCTCTTCTCCAGGCCAGTTTTGTCTCTATTTTCATGTCATATATACATATATGATTTTACATATCTATATAAAATCTAGGCACTGCAAATGAGAGAAAAAATGTTGCTTGTCTGAGACTTAATTCACTTAGTATGATTATCTCTAGTTGCATTCATTTTCCTGTAAACCATGTAACATCTTTCTTATTTTTTTTTCAAGACAGGTTTCTCTGTGTTGCCCCGGCTGTCCTCGCATTCATTCTGTAGACTAGGCTATCCTTGAACTCACAGAAATCCATCTGCCTCTGTTTCCAGAGTGCTGGGATTAAATGCGTGTGCCACCACCCAGAAACAACCTTCTTAATAGATCAAAAAAAAAGTTTCCAAGTGTCTGTAAAACATTTTCTATATCCATTCCTCTGTTGGTGGACAACAAGGTTGGCTTCATGGCCTAGCTGTAGTATTGGTGTGTACGTGTCTTTGTGATATGTTGAGTTACACTCCTTAGGGTAAATGCCGATAACTGGGGAGAATGGTAACTCTACTTTTAGTTTTTTTGAGGAATTGCCATGCTGATGTTCATAATGGCTGGCTGTCCTCCCCTACCCCCCAACCTTTGTAGATGTGCAGTGTGTAGGTGTTCCTGTTTCTCTGTATCTTCACCAGCAGTTGTATGGTTTTGCTTGTTTGTTTTTTGAGACAGGGTGTCTCTATGAAGCCCTGACTGTCCTGAACTCTAGTTGGGTTTGCATTTCTCTGATGGCCAGGGAGATTGACCAGTTTTCACAGATGTTTGCTGTCCATTTGGACTTCATCCTCTGAGAATTTCATCAGCCCATTTGTTTGCTGTTGCCTGCATCTCCATTCCTGTGCTGAACTTGGGATTAATGGAGAAAAGGGCAGAGGTGAGCCAGGCCTGGGACAGACCTGTTCCTCTCAAAGTTTGTTTAAAAAAATCCTAAACTCTTGCCTACTGCTGAAAGGCTGCTGTGACCACAGAAGGAAGTGGGGTTCACTAAAAACAGGCCCAGGCAACCCCTTCGGGGAGTTGGCAAGGACAGAGGCCATGCCTGCTCTGCCGGTGAGATTCCCTGAGAAGGAAAGCTGAGCAATTCACAGCAAAGCTGAAAACATTTGAGGATCTGAAATCCATCCCACCCTCCTTGCCTTAGAAGCAGAGTGCAGACAGGACCTTTTCTCGAGCAACAGGTCCATATTGGGTCTAGGAGCTACTGACCTGTGGTGCTGCTGCTGTTATTTTTTACTTCAAAACTGGTACTGAGCCAGGGCGCATGTGTGTGTGTGCACGCGCACGTGTGTGTGTGCATGTGTGTGTGTGTGCATGCGCATGCAATGATTGCTCATATGGTCAAGAGGAGACAGAAAGCTCATCTATGGCCGGGTGTAGACTAGGGAATGGCAGGCTGCAATGTGTGCAGCATCTCTGGACACTTCCCTTAGTGTGCTTTTTCTTTAGCTGATGCTGTTCTCTGGTTCTCTTTCAAATGTACCATGTTGTATGTACTGTGTTGTATGTACCATGTTGCCCCCCGTTTTTCCCCCCCAAGTTTGGCTTTGCCTCTTTGGATTGGGCAGTTGTCTGCAGTCTTTTTGTTTAGTTTGTTTTTCTTTCCTTTTCTTCCCACCTCCTTTCCCGAGACAGGGTTTCTCCGTGTAGCCCTAGCTGTCCTGAAACTCGCTCTATAGACCAGGCTGGCCTTGAGCTCACAGAAATTCACCTGCCTCAAGTGCTGAAATTAAAGGCATAAGCTACCATCACCCAGCTTGGTTAGTTTCTTTTATCTAGTTTCTCCTACTGGTTTTCAGTCATGAGGTCATGTCTCTTTGTGTGCTTGGTTAACTCTAGGTGAAGGACTTGAATTTGAAAAAATGTTTCTGTGTGTGCAGATGCGTGTGTGTGTGTGTGAGTACCCTTGTGTGTGAATGTGGATGGGAGGGGGGTCAGAATCAACCTCAGGGGGTGCTCCTTAGAAGCTGTCTACCGTGTTGTAGATTGTTTTATTATTATGTGTGTGGTAGTTTGGCTTCGTGTATATCTAGGTACCATGTATGTGCCTGGTATCTTCAGAAAAGATCAGATCAGATCAGGGTGTGTCAGATCCCTTGGGAGTGGAGCTAGACAGCTGTGAGCTGCCACGTGGGTTCTGGGAATCCAGCCCGGGTCTTGTGGAAGAGCAGGCTCTTACGTGCCAAGCTGTCTTTCCAGTCCCTATTTGTGTTTTGAGACAGGGTCTCTCTGTAGCCTTGCTTGGCCTGGAGCTCACTATATAGTCAGGGTGGCCTTGAACTCACGGAGATCTGCCTTCCTCTGCTTCCTGAGTGCTGGGATAAAGATGTGCACCACTATACATAGTTCACCTGTTTGGGGAGGCAAACCCCGAACTCTTCAGTTAGACTAGATTGGCTAGCCAGTGAGCCCCAGGGCCTTCCGTCTCTGCCTCCCCAGCACAAGTATTACAAGCACATACTACACACCATGCCTGGAGTTTTGTGTGGCTGATGGGGATTAGACTCAGGTCCCCACATTTGCAATCCCCAACACCCGAGGGAAAAATTGTGAGAAACATTTGAGGTGTAGGCTGATGCTGGTTTGTCTATTTTTAATCCAGGTGCCTGAGGGCACTGGATTTTTCTCTGGGTGCCCGAGGGCACTGGATTCTGAGGAAACCTTTATTTTTCACACTACAGCTCACAGGCCTTGTGCTCTCAGTGTCGACAAGCATGGTAGCCATGCTATGTTTTCAAGAGCTGCTCTGTTGACCCTTGACCCTGGGAGGTAGATCTAGGGGCAGATGACTTTTTATTCCCTACATAAATATTAACTATAGAGCATCATTTCAAGTCAGAGCAAATAATCATGGAGAGGGAGAGGCAGGGGAGAGAGAAAGGGAGAGGGACACACACAGGATGAGAGAGAGAGAGAGAGAGAGAGAGAGAGAGAGAGAGAGGTCAGTATGGGTTTTTAAAAACAAGTAATTCAACTTCACTCTCCGAGGGTCACAGAAGTGTGTGAGAGAGGCTGTATCGTTTGCCTGGAGGAGGCCACAGTGCTGGAAGAGACCCACCTCTACTTGAACCCTGAGCAGAAACCACAGGGGCCACAGTCCCCTGTTCCCTTGTTACCTCAGTGCCGTCACCACATTGCTTTTGGAAGTGGTGTAAGGGCCTTATCCTTCCCTCACAGTCCCCAGAGTAGCTAACACCACCACCCCACTGTAACTCTGGATTTTGATCTTTCCCCATGCTAACAAACACTGAAAACCCATTGGCCATTAAGTGGGCAGATAGCATGCAATGCTTTGAATGGGCTGCGATTTGTCTGATCACTGCCCAGTGCTGGATATTCAGGCGGTTTGCATGTCCCTCTTGTTCTTAAATCCCTGTAAAGACAGTCTTGTACATAGCTTCTCTCAGAGTTGCCTCATTGCGCGTAGATTTTTAGCAATGAAGTGAAGGCTATAGACATTATCAAGCTTTTGGTACACGGTGCCCAATTACTTTCTAGAAAATATACTGACTAATATGCTCACCAGGAGCATAGAGAGAACCAGTTTGCTAGATTCCTTACCACCACCAAGCATATAATTAAATGTAAATTTTGAACCAGTGAGGCAACTTAGCAAGGAAGGGGCTTGCCGCTGAGTCTGGCAATTGCAGTTCAGAAGAACCTGGAACGTGCATGCATGGTTGCAGGAAAAATGAAGTCTTTTAAGTTGTCTTCTGATGTCTACACATACACATATACACACTGTAGCAAAGTGTGCCTATACACACACACTATGGCACATGTGTGCTTATACATACATACATACATACACATACACACACTGTAGCACATGTGTGCCTACACACACTGCAGTAATGTATGCCTAGACACACACAAACACACACACTGCAGCAAATGTATGCCTAGACACAAACATACACACATACTGTAGCAAATGTATGCCTATACACACATACTATGGTACATGTGTGCTTATACATACACACATACGCACACACTGTAGCACATGTGTGTGTGCCTACACACACACATATGATGTAGGAGGGTCATCTGTCTATGTGTTACTTTCATTGGTTAATAA
>LOJH01047246.1:310-13560 GCA_001685095.1 Ellobius talpinus
TGGGACCTACAGCATTTCTGCTGCCTACTGCCACCGGGGATCTTGCATTTTTAACATTTAATTTTGTCGTTGAAGAATATATCATGACAAGTATACCAAACGGTAACAGCTCGTCCATTTCTCAGGAACTGCCAAAACACAGCCAATGCCTTTTCTTTATTTTTGATGGCCTGTGAGGTAAGAAACTGACAGAAAAATAAAAAAAAAAAACAAAACCTGATGTTTAGTGACATGAATTATTCAGGTTGCAAGGTTCGTGGGCGGAATTTTCTTGAAGCACAGCACAGCCAATTGGTTGCTGTTATCTGCTGCTCCCTCACAGTACAGCAGAACGGAACACTGCAGACAGCAGCCAGATGGCCGAAACTACAAAAATAATGTGTACTCTAGCCCTTGACAGAAAATGCCAGCCCTGGTGACATCCTTCAGCAGATGACAGAAATGCTGTGGTAGGTCCTACAGCAGAGCAAGCCCACCTCATTTCCCAGCTGTCACACCTACCCGTCACTGTCTGATTGTGACTGGGAGTAGCATGACAAATCCTGGCCATCTGCCACCCAGAGGCACATCTAAGGCTGCCTACCACCCACTGAGCCTGGAAGGAGTTAGCTGTACCAAGCAGTTTTGTCAGCAAGCACCACGTAGGCCATCTGAGGCAAGAACACACTGTTCCATTTCATCTTGAGCTAGATGGGAGGAGCTTGGGTTAAGAAGAGCACTACTTCGAAATCATGAGGACTGGATTCCAGCACTCATGACAAGCTGGGCATGAACATGCCATGCCTATAACCCCAGCTCTGATGAGGGCAATAAGAGGGTCACTGAGGTTTGCTGGTCCCCAGCCTAGCCAAGAAAATGCCAGTCCTAGGCTTAGGGAGAGACCCTGCCTCAAAGGAGTAAGTAGAGAGGAATTTAGGAGGACACCTGATATCCTCTTCTGACTTCATGTGCCCAGGCCAGGTGCGTACATATGCATGGGCACACAGGCAAATAAATGAACACCTTCTAACG
The DNA here is from genome assembly GCA_001685095.1 of Ellobius talpinus. Lineage (NCBI taxonomy): Eukaryota > Metazoa > Chordata > Mammalia > Rodentia > Cricetidae > Ellobius > Ellobius talpinus. The sequence goes on from LOJH01047246.1 coordinate 1,322, forward strand.
CCAAGACAGTGTAACTAACGCCAAGACAGTGTAACTAGGAGAAGAATGGGGACCTTGCTCAGCACTTCTACGACCTGCATGTTAGATGTGAGAAACAGGGACAGAATCCCCTGGGGGAGAGGTGAGTGTGACCTGTCACACCCACTCTGCTGGGTGTGGTGCGTGTGTATGGAAATCAGGATTAATTGGTGCCAGGTGGTTCTTTCCTTCTGGCATGTAGGTTCTGGAGATGGAGCTCAGAGAGCTGGGTCTGGCGGCAAGTACGGCCATTACACGCTAGGCCATCTCACCAGCCCCCACTGCATCTTAATTCAAAGCAACTGTTGCTGCTGGTGGTACTTTGTTAGGGTGTCTTGGCTAATGGCTAAGCCAACAAAAACACGGTGAAGTTGGTATGGTCCTAGACAAACTTCACATTGGCATACTTTCTGAGGCTGCCTATCTGCCATTCAGGTCATAGGCCAGCCAGGGCTACATGGCAAGCAGAGGACAGATTTGTTTGTCCAGGGTTGGTTGTAGAACCTGCTTTGGGGGCCTGTAGCAGCACATCCTGGCAGCTGTGTGAAGCAGGCCTTCACCTTGTAGCCAGGAAGAGAGAAGGGAATCTTCCACTGGGCCCTACTTTCAAAGCACAAAGCTAAGGACGAGCATTTTTTTTCAGGGGGCCAGTGCTCACCATGTTTGTTACCTAAGCTCTCTTGACCTCTGGGCTCAAAGGCTACTTCTGCCTTAGCCTCCCAGCGCCTGTGCTCAGCCCCTAGTGGCCTCTATCCAGGCTCCTCCATTAGGTGCCCTGAGGCCATCACTCGTATCTGTCATAAATCTGTGCTTGCACACCTCCCCTTCCTGAGGACACTGTGTTACTTGTTGGTAGTTTAAAGAATGTAGTTATCTGTCAAAACCCTGAGTAATCAGGTAGCACACCCGTAATCCCAACACCTAGTGGTGCTGGCAGGAGGCTCAAGGGTTCAAGGTCATCCTCACCCTTAGCTGTTGAGCTGCTGTCTCAAGCACCCTGCAGGAAGCAGGTTGCACAGCTGGAGTGGTGGCTTGTTAATCCCAAATGAGTACAGACATTACCCCAATTCTTTGGTCAATTTTGCAAGTGTTATTTTCTGTCAGACAGGGCTCGCTCACCAAAGCAGGGTTTGAGAAAATAGCATCAAACACAGGGAAAGGTGATGTTTATATAGCCCAAAAACTGTAAGACTAGGGCAGTTTCAAGGCTTGGGGTATTTCCAGAGGAATTTTGGTTATGAAGGAACTTGGCTAAACATTTCAGAATTATTTGGGAGAACATCTTATTCAGGTGAAGGTTAGGGTATAGGGTATAGAACATGTCAAATTCCAGAAAATATGTTAAGATACAGTCAAGCCCAAGTTTTACAGAAAACAGGAATGAATTTATTTTGACCTTGTAACAAGATGGCTTTTAATCTTAAAACGGGGTCAGACTGGTCTGTTGGTGTATCCTGGAATGCTAGCACCTGAGAAGCAGGAGCATTGCTTCGAGTTCAGTGCCAGTATGCATAGTGAATTTTCTGTCAGCCTGGGCCACAAAGTATCTTCAAAAATAATAAGTAGACTGAAGAGAAATTAATAAAAATGCATGTGGTTTTGTATGTGTGTACCGTATGTTACACACATACTGGATTAAGACAGACCCATGAGAAAAGTCTTAGAACTTTGAAAGAAAATTATAAATGTTGTTTGTCTTTCTGTGAAGGGCTTTGGGCAGTTAATTTTATGTTAACTTGACAGGCTAGAGATATCTGAGAGGAGGGAGCCCCAGTTAAGAAAATGCCTCCTTAAGACTGGGCTGTACACAAGCTTGTAGAGTATTTTCTTAATTAGTGATTGTTGTGGGAGGAGCCATCTCTGGACTGGTGATTCTGGCTGAGCAAACCAGTAAACATGACCATGACCTCTGCATCAGCTCCTGCCTCCAGGCCCCACCTTGTTTGATTTCCTGTCCTGACTTCCTTCAGTAATGGACTATGATATGGAAGTGTAAGCCAAGTAAACCCCTTTCCTCCTCATCTTGGTTTTGGTCGTGATGTCCTCACAGCTGTTAGTAACCCAAACTAAGACAACCAGTCAACAAAATTTTAGCTTAGTATTTCTTGGAACATGCTGTCTTATGTTCCTGTCTTTAGTTTTCAAAGGCGGAAAGGTGTGTAAACACCCCGTGTACGAACACGTGTGTGCACATTGTGTGCCTGCTTCCTGGTCTGGAGGGCACTCTTAGGTCTCGTGGTATTGAGAGGTGGTTTTGAAGTAAAGGTGCTTAGTCCATGTGGCCGGCCGGTGTCTGGGTGATGTCGCCAGGGACCTGTGTGATCCCTGCATGCTCAGGTCGTTGGCTCTCTCTCCCATGTCTTGTCCCTCTGCAGGTGTGTACAGGCCGGCTCTTCCATAGAGCTGGTGTTTGCTGGCTCTAACGTTCCAAGGCATTCCACAGCCTTTTATTTGAACTGTGACATTCATGCTTCACGGACTTCATGGGGCACTGTCCATCCGTGAAGTCAGAGGCCTAAGCACTCCACTTCAATGTTTTCATTCCACAAACACCAGCACTTCGTGCTGACTGCGTGTTTTTCTGCCCCAGGGAACCATCAGCGTTGGAGTCGATGCCACTGACCTTTTTGATCGCTATGATGAGGAATATGAAGATGTGTCCGGAAGTGGCTTTCCGCAGATTGAGATTAATAAAATGCACATATCCCAGTCCATTGAGGTAAAAGCACAGACACCTCTCCAAGTACAGCATGGGCCTGAGTTAATGAGGCGCAGTGCTGGAGCAGCTGGATGGGAGTCGACTCAGGGTTTCTCATCGTTATTTATGAAAGGCTGCAATTAGCCACTGAGAGAGGGGAGAAGGGAGGGCGAGAGAACGTGCGAGCATGCTCCATTTGGCCTTGTTTGTTACTGCTTTGCCCACACACACAAGGTCGCTGAGTGTTGGCACTTAACTCCCAAGGTCCCAGGTCTTTCCAATTAGGAGTGCTAATGGTGTAAGCATAGATGCCCAAGGTCGTAGTCATTTTAGGAAGGAAGGCAGCCCTGCTGGCCGATGATGCTCAGAACTAGTCTAGGTTCTAAGTATTTGACTATGTGGAAGACAGTAGCAGCTCTGGTCCTGAGCCAGGGAATTCGAACACCACCCTTTTGTCCCTGGATGCAGTAGGGGCAGGCCATTCTATTTAGGACACCAGGGTCTCTGCCTACACAGCGTCTTCATTTTATTATCAAGTGCATGAGCCTGCCTCATGGAGTTAATGCCAAAAACTTGCTGTCCTTGAAGAGCCCTTAATACAGCCAGAACACTGGTGGCAGGCTGGGAGTAGAGAGCCCAGATGACACATTGTGGGAAGGCACAGGGTGGGAGTCTTCATGTAGCTCCTGCCATGGCACACTAGACCTGCTGTTCTGCCCCACTCTGTGGGTTTGGGAGATTCTTCTCTTGAATTTGTGCAGCTCAAGAGGTAACTCAGTAAGTCGAGTGTCTGCTGATAATCACAGGCCGTGGACTGGATTCTTAGTGCCATATATATAACATCAATGCATATGGCTGCGTGTCGTGGCACCTGCCAGCGCTCAGGAGGCAGAGGCAGGAGCATCTCATCCCACAAGAAGGCTAACTCATCTGTGCAGCCCCACAGCCAGAGCTGCAGTGAGATCCTCGTAAAAAAAATAAACCATTGCTTTGGTGGCCCCATGAGCAGAGCGGTTGAGAGACCTCCTGACTCTGTCCTCAAATGCCAGGTGACCTCTGTCCCCATTGCCTCTGTTCACTTGCTACTTGTGGCTATTTTCCCTTAGGCACCCTTGACAGCTACAGACACAGCCATCCTCTCCGGAAGTCTATCCACCCAGAATGGCAATGGTGGCGGTTCTGTTAACTTTGCACTCAGGCGGGTCACTTCTGCAAAGGGATGGGGAGAGGTAAGACCCGCTGGATTCTGGTGTCCATACATGGTCCCGTTATTGACTAGTCACATGACAAGCTAACCTTCACTGCCTGAGGGGGCTGTTGGTTAAAAGTCACCTGGGCTGGTAGTCAGTGAGGCAGCCAGGAGAATGCCGGAAGGACTGATGGACCTCTCCATCAGGGCCCATGTCCCATCTGTCACCCAGGAGATGCGGCAGGTGGCACCATGGTGCGGAGGGGTGTGAACTACCAGTCTCCTTCCCTTCTGACTTGAGCCAAGGGAGGTCAGAATTCAGGACTGACGTTTTCTTTGGCAGAGTACTTGTCTACAGTCTGGGGCAGAGGTGATACCGAGGTGTTAGGAATCTGCCGGTCCTCTTTTGGGAGCCTGGCCGGGTTCATGCTGAGCCCTGGGTTGCTGTTGTAGAAAGAACGCCAGTAATGCTTTCTCTGTTTATTTTTCCAAACAGTTGGAGTTTGGAGCTGGAGACCTCCAGGGGCCTTTATTTGGTCTCAAGCTGTTCCGTAATCTCACACCAAGATGGTAAATATACAAGATAACTCCTTTTTGGTGATCCGCGCTAACTTGTATTAGAGCCTGTGACGTCTTCTGATTGTGGACATTTGAAGTTACTTGTGCTGTGTGGGCTCAGTTGGACAAGTGCTGGGGCAACCTGCAAGCTGAAAGAGCTCTGCATGGGAAAGCAGGCCCAGCCCACCAGGCTTCCTTCTGCACTGAGAAGCTTTCTAACATGGGACTCTTTACCTTACATTCCTGTGAGGACCAGGAAACAATATCTGTGGGACTACCTGGTGATTGGGCGGACTTGGCCACACCTGAGTTTTATTTACAGCCTCCGCAGCTACAGTGATGACTCCAGGCTTCGGTCCTAGTTCCCTTCCCAGCTCGTGTAACACAGAATACCCTGCTGAAAGCAACTTAGGGGAGGGAGACAGTTCCAGGTGATAGTTCATTCTAGTAGGGAGTCACAGCAGCGGAACCTTGAGGGGACCGGTCACATCAATCTGTTAATCAGGACAGGGAGGCAGATGGTGGTGACGCACAACTTTAACCCCAGCACTTGGGAGGCAGAAGCAGATGGGTCTCTGAGTTTGAGGCCAGCCTAGTCTGCATTCCGAGTTCCAAGCCAGCCAGAGCTTGTCTGTTCTCATCTACAGTATTCAGATCAGCCATGTCTCCCTCCAGGGCTCCCTCCTCCATGGCCAAGTCCAAGCTCAGCCCTAAAGCTGCTGTATAGAGCCAGGTGTGTGGTGACGCAGCGCAGTAGGACGATGTTTTTTTACTCTTTTGGCTGTTTTGGGGTCTGCCACCCAGTTCCCAGATAAATCACATGGAGGCTTAGTTAGAAATGTCTAGCCTTAGCTTGACTCGTTTCTTGCCAGCTTTTTTTAACTTCCGTTACTCCGTCTACCTTTTGGCTCTGTGCTTTTCCTGTTCTCTTCTGTAGATCTTTACTTTGACTCTTACTGCGGCTTGCCGGCCCCTGATGGCCTCCTCCTCTGGCTACTTCGTTCTCCTATATGTTCTCTGCCTGCCAGCCCTGCCTGCCCTTTCTCCTGCCTTGCTATTGGCCGTTCAGATCCTGATTAGACCATCAGGTGTTCTAGACAGGCAAAGAATCACAGCTTCACAGCGTCAAACAAATCCAACATAAACAAAAGTCTCACCCTTAACATAATATCCCTGACTATGCAGGGATAGTAGAAGCCGGGAGATCAGAAAGTTGAGTCATCCTCAGCTTCTTGTGGAGAGTTTGAGGTCATCCTAGAATACAGAAGACTTTGTGTCAGAACAAACAAAGCTGCTGGTTGAAGCCAGGCTTTGTGGTGTGTGCCTCTGATCCCCACTGCTCTGGAGGCTGGTGCAGAAGTGTTACAAATTTGAGACTGGTGTGGAAAATATAGTAAGACCCTGTCTCCAAAAGAAAATAGGAAAGGCAAGCATGGTTGTAAACGCCTGTAATCCCATCGTCTGAGGGGTCGGAACAGAAGGCCAGAAGTTCAAACCTGCCCTGTGCTGTGTAGCTCATTGAGGCCAACCTCTGGCCTATATGAGACCCTGGCCCCCAAAGCAGACAGCCCTGTGCAGTGGTCTCGCTCTCTGTCCAGTGCCTGCCTTGCTGATCACAGTTTTCCTCCCTTTGGGACAGAACCTGGTGTGTCTCATCCCTGTCTTTCGGCTTCTCTAGCTTTCTCTTGGAACTCTACCGATGACATTCTCCCTGCTGGCTCCCCTGGCTCCTGTAGGGGGAGCAGGAAAATGCAGCCTTTCTCTAGCATGGCTGGGTCACGTGGAAACTAAGAAATTGGCTCTTTTTAGTCATTTGGCTGAGGGAAGCTACTGGGAGTATAAAGTAATCCTGATTAAAAGTTAGTGTGTTTGCTGGGTGGTGGTGCATGCCTTTAAGGAGGATCTGAGTTCCAGGACAGCCAGGACTACACAGAGAAACCATGTCTCAGGGGGAAAAAATGTGTCAAGTGTGTCATGGTTACCTTAATGTCACAGTGTTCTCTAGAGCCTAGAAAGTCGAGAAAGAGATGGCTCGACAGCAAGCTGTGGGTGTTGGGCTGTGCGCCAGACACCAGTTATTTGTCAGCCTGAGCCCCGCAAGCTGACTTCAGAGCCCTTCCTGGAAAGCTGATTTTCAACAGCATGGTGAACATCAGGATCCCTGGACAGGTTTTTTTTAATTAATAAGCCATCTCTGCAGCATTTAAGAGCACTTGTTGCTCTTGTGGAGGACCTGGGTTTGATTCCTGACACCTACATATATCAGCTCGCAAGCATCTACAGCCACAGTTTCAGGGGATCTGACAGGCATACACAGGGCACACATACCTGAGTGTAGACAAAAACACAGAAAGTAAAATCTCTTTAGTGTGTGCATATTTGTGTATGTATATGCATATGCACATGCTGGGGATCCACCCAGGACTTTGACTTGTATGGCGGATGCCTGGGGTAGGTGGCACTACTCTTTGTGATGAGTTGATAGCGCTTGGAGACTGCTCGCACTCCAAGCCCGTGCTGAAGAAACCAGAATGCCTGACAGAGGAGCCCCCACTATTGGTGTCTGCACATCAGCCAGGTGACTTCAGCATTGAGCAGAGTTCAGGAAGCAGTGTCCTGAGCCACTGTGTTTGAGAGTGTCACCAGAACTGCCTTCCGTTGGCTCCGAACACAGCATTTAGTGCTCTGATAGGGTGGATGGTGGGGAGTGGAGCCACCAGGGAGGACCCTGAAAAGACAGGCTTTTCCTCTCTCAGAAGGAACAGCTGAGAGTCTGTGTCAGCTGGACCCTTTCTGTCTGTGTCCCCCACCCCCAGCTTTGTGACGACAAACTGTGCTCTGCAGTTTTCATCCCGTGGGATCCGGCCTGGCCTTACCACTGTCCTAGCTCGGAACCTGGACAAGAACACCGTGGGCTACCTGCAGTGGCGATGGGGCATCCAATCGGCCATGAATACTAGCATCGTCCGGGACACTAAGACTTGCCACTTCACTGTGGCCTTGCAGGTGGGTAGAGGAGCTGCAGTCTCTTGAAGTTGCATCTTGAGGCGGGTATCTCAGTATAACCCTATACCCTGTGGGGCAGTTCTGGGTACACACAGCAGTGACTGTGGCCTCTAGTGAGGAAGGAGGATGTTCCCAGGTGGCTGTGTTCAGATCATCTGACAGGAAGTAGCAGTTTCGCATCCTATCGGAATGGTGCTCTTGAGTCCTGTGGCCGGGGCAGAGAGAGAAGCTGGTGGGAAGCAGGTCCTGGGTTCCTCATCCTAGCTCAGAGTTACCAGAGGTTTGTGTTTTCATGAGAGGCCAGTAAACTGCATTTTCATTAGAAATCAGTTCTCTTCCAGTTGTGTGCTTCATAATGTTCCTGCCAGTGGTGGATTTCATGGTGGGACCATGTCCCCCAGTGGGGTCTCTGGAACTTACTTTATGTGAGATTTACACAATGACAGATCACTGTCATCTCTCAGCGTGTCATCACACAATAGTGGCTGTACTGGCTGCTGGTAAACGTTCACACACCTGCTCTGATGAAGCTTCCCGCAGGCAAGTGCCCAGCAGCTGTAGGCAGCTGGCATCATCGTCCAGAATGGTAAGGCTTAACTGGCATCCTGTACCTCCCTCTCCTCAGCTAGGGATCCCTCACTCGTTTGCACTGATCAGCTATCAGCACAAGTTCCAGGATGATGACCAGACACGGGTGAAAGGGTCCCTCAAGTAAGTCTGAGTTTTGCTGGCATAGAGGTGACCCAGATCTGTGGAGGACCCTCGGGGTGGAGCTGTGGTGGGCACCTGTGTATCATCATCACTCCTGTGATGCTCCCTGATTGCCCCATCCTGGCATTGGCTCCCATGGGTGGGGGACAGGAGGGAGGCCCAGGGACTCAGCTCTGTGGGGAAGGGTGGTCAGGAGGGAAACATGTGCCTGCAACTGTGCCCTGCCCCCACAGGGCAGGCTTCTTTGGGACAATAGTGGAGTATGGAGCTGAGAGGAAGATCTCCCGACACAGCGTCTTGGGTGCTGCTGTGAGCATTGGTGTGCCGCAGGGTGTGTCTCTCAAAGTCAAGTAAGTTGAGCCTGACCCTTGCTAACCGGGGATGAGGGTTAATTCCTCAGTGTGCCTTTGCTTCTGAGCTGCATGAGCAGAGGTCAAGGGGCATAACCCAGCAGTGAATTGGGAGAGGCCTAGGCTCTCCTCCCTCACACTTCACCAGGCCTGTCCAGTGTCCACGTCCACACCCAGGCCACCATAGGCATCTGCAGCATCAGATTCTTCCTTGTCTGTAGCATAAGAACGTGCACCCTTTCCTCTGCACTGCCCAGTTCCTCAGTCGTCCTGTCTGAGTCTGTTTGGGATTTTGATGTTTTGTTTGAGATATGGTCTCACATAGCCAAGGCTGTCCTGGAACTCAAACTTGGGATCCTCCTGTTTCAATTACCTTAGTACTGAGATTTCAGACGTGGACACTTCTAGCTTCTGGGTTTGCTCACTTTTCTGTTGCATTGCAGTTGGGTCTCCTTCAACCACCTGGGCATCATCCTTCCCAGCAGAGGGCAGCTGTCCGTCCTCTTCTGCCTCTGCTTCCTCCCTACACTTCTCTGTGCCGGGATTCTTGGACAGCAGGCTAGAGCCCTGCTTTTGTTCCTGCCTCCCGGTGGTAGCTCTGTGGGGCGCAGTCCTTGTCTGTGCAGACTTCCACAAGTGGCCCAGTCTGGCCTGTGTGTTTAGTACCATTGTCTACAGGTTTTGTATCTGGATGGAGTCCTGAGCTCCCAAGGGATGGCTGGCTGTACTGTGTTTCCAGTGTCCTTGCCTCAAGGGCCCGTCTTGGCCTGCTTCCTAAATCTCTAGCTTATATGCATGGTTCCCCTCTGTATCCATGGATATCACATGTATGGATTTAAGCCACCAGAATCAGCAATAATGGAGGAAAGGTCGCAGGCAGTGCAGTATGGCAGCTGTTGATGTGGCATTCGTGTTAGACAGGACCAGAAGCCAATGAAAGAGCTTGTCTAAGAAAAAGAAAGATGTGAACAACTCCTTAGGAATGACACTTGAGTTTATATGCACATGTGTCCACCGAGTCCTAAATTCTGTGAGTTCCAATGAATCAAGCGCCCCCTTCTGACCTCTGCAGAAACTGCATGCATATGATTCAGTCATACGTGCAGGCAAACATTTGTGCACGTGAATCAAATAATTTTTTAATATAATACTGGTTTCTGCAGACACACTACCGTTTTACACTCTGAGCTGGGACTTCCTGGGTCCCAGTGCTCATCTGCATGCTGACCCTCTTTTACCTGGAGTGAGAGCACTGGTGAGGGCACCGCGCTCTGCTGGACTCTGCCTCAGCACTATGATGATGACTTACTTTCAGTTGGCTTCTCGGACGGTGTCACCTGTCATCCTGTATTTTCAGTGACAGTATTAAACTGTCCAAACTAAATTTTTAAAGGATTTATTATTTTTAGGGCTGGAGAGATGTCTCAGCAGTTAAAAGCACTGGCTGCTGCTCTTCCAGAGGTCCTAATTCAATTCCCAGTACCACATGGTGGCTCACAGCAATCTCTAATGAGATCTGGTGCCCTCTTCTGGCCTGCAGGTGTACAGACAGACAGAGCACTCATACATAAAATAAATAAATGAATAAAATTTTTAAAAATGATTTATTTTTAATATGTGTGTGGGTCTGTCCACATGAGTGCCAGCGCTCTGAGAGGCCCAAGGAGTCAGATCCCCTGGAGCTGGGGTTCTGGGCAGCTGCAGGCCTGCAGATATTGGTCTTAACTACTAAGCTGCTGCTCTGACTGCTTCCAGCTGAATTTTTATGCTGGTTGGATGTCCCTTATCCTTGACATATTTGTATGTAAAAAGGAGTCTTGGGGATGGGACCCAAATCTAAGTGAGTGCAGTTCTTTCATGCACATAGAGCTTTAAAATTTTTCTAGTTCACCTGTCAACTTCGCTGTTTTGGAAACCATGTTTCAAGGATTGTGTCTCTTTCATCTTGGTGTGAAATTTCTCAGCATTCGGTTGTTCCTGTCACCTGCCTGTCCCTCTTGTAGTTACCCTTTTGGTAATTTGTATCCTTTCTGTCTTTTGTTTTTAAAGACGTGGTCTCACTAGATAGATAGTGCTGACCTCAAAGTCATAAAGATCTGCATCCCCACGGCTGGACTTAAAGGTGCGCCAGGCTTGGGTCCTTTCTAATAACATCTTACAACAGTGAAGCCCCTTTATAGTCAGTCTACTGCATCTTACAAATTTGATGTTGTATTTTCAATATCCAGTTCACTAGGAGTGTATTGCTTAATTGTGCATTGTAGCTAGCGCGTGCTTGTGCTTTTTATGTGTGTGTGCTTTTAATCCCATCCTCAGGAGGCAGGGGCAGATACATAGCGAGTTCTAGCCACAAACACACAATCTAAAAAAAATCTGAAAAAAAAAATACAGGGCTGGAGAGATGGCTCAGTGGTTAAGAGCACTGACTGCCCTTCCAGAGGTCCTGAGTTCAATTCCCAGCAACCACAACCATCTGTAATGAGATCTGGTGCTCTCTTCTGGTCTGTAGGCACACATGCAGACAGAATACTGTATAGATAATAAATCTTAAAAAAAAAAAGATACAAATCAGTGTATTGCTTGAGGAATATGGAGAGAGGAAAGAAAGGAAAGATGAATACTGCTTGAGCCAAGAGTGGTGTCTTGTGCCTATAATACCAGCGGAGGTGGGAGTATTGCTACAACTTTAAGGCTAGCCTGGGCTAGGTACCACCAGGATAGCTTGAGCTGCATAGGGAAACCTTGTCTTAAACAAATGCATTCTTGCATACACACCTAAGTGGGTAGCTGAATGGGGCAGTGTGTGCTTAGCACACACAAGGTCCTGGGTTCTGCCAACGCAGCCATCAATGCAGTGGGAAACATGCCCGTGCCCTGTGCTGATGCTCACCTGTCCGCTGCTGTCAGAACGTCTGTTTGTTGCAGTGAGTCCCTCTGTACTGCCAGCTCTCAAAAACTATAAATGCTCGGCTGATAGCCAAGGCTTGTTTCTAACTAGCTCTTATAACTTAACCCATATCTTTTAATCTACGTGGCTTGTTATCTCGTAACCCATTTCTTTCACATTGCTCGGTTACCTTTACTTTGTTCAGCCCATGCTGCTTCCTCCGAGTCTCCTGGTGTCTCCACCTTCTTCCTCCCAGCACCCTCTCTGCCTGGAAATCCTGCCTACCTATTGGCCAATCAGCTTTGTATTAAACCAATTCGAGTGCCACTTCTTCACAGTGTACAAAAGGATATTCTACAGCACTTTGTTATAATAAACACGAGCTGGAGAGATGGCTCAGGGTTTAAGAGTACTGGCTGCTCTTTCAGAGGTTCTGAGTTCGATTCCCAGCAACCACATGGTGGCTCACAACCATCTGTAATGAGATCTGGTGCCCTCTTCTGTCCTGCAGACATATATACAGACAGAACCCTGTACATAATAAATAAATAAATCTTTTAAAAAAGATACAATAAACACTAATCTGAGGCCCAGCCCGGTGGCACCAACTAAGGGAGACTGAAGCAAGAGGATCATTTGATCCCAGTTCAGGGACAGTCTGGGCAACCGCCTCCCTGCCCCTTGTCTCAAAGCATGAATAAAGCCTCTGTTATTTATTTATTTAATTATTTGATTATTTATTTAATTATTTATTAATTTTGTGTCTTAGCCGGGCAGTGGTGGCGCACGCCTTTAACCCCAGCACTCAGGAGGCAGAGGCAG
>LOJH01047248.1:0-13250 GCA_001685095.1 Ellobius talpinus
TTATTAACCAATGAAAGTAACACATAGACAGATGACCCTCCTCCATCACAGCAGGAGTGGTACTCAATGTTAGTCTGTATTCTCATGATTGTCTCTCTCAGCATATGTCTAAATCACATTGTTAAATTAAGATTTTCACAAAGGAATGCATGTCTTTAATGATATATTTAATTTGCAATTATTTCAGCATTCATGTTTTTGAGAAGAAAGTGGAGGGCAATGAAAGTAAGACTGTAGTCATGGTAATTAATTAAATTAATAGATTGTAGTCATGATAATAAGTTAAATCCATTTAATTATCAACAGAACTAGATCACATTAATTCTAAAATGTTTTAGAAAGTTCTAAAGTGTATAGTTTTAAATTAATTGCTATACAACTGTTCAAGTAGAATTAATTTACTTGTATAAGGCCTGCTGATAAAATAATATTTTCACAGAATAAAATGAGAAAAATAGAATTTTAATGGCAGTTTACTTACAAAAATACTCATATTTTTAATTTTATTTTATATAAAATCATAATTTTATCAGCTTATGTTTTATTTGAGGTATTTCTTTCCTTTCCATGCTCTCCTATGATAATTATTTAATTATACTCACCATGCAACACAATTACTTTGAAGTTTTATTCTAACTCTTCCAAAACACTAAGAGAAATAAAGAGACCTATACATTTATACTTTTAATTAAAATATAAGTTTCATTAAAGTATCAAAAAACAATGCCGTGATAAAATATACAAGTAGACATGAAAAGAAGAATAGGAAGAAAGCTAGAGGACTTTATAGACAGTGTGGTCCCTCATAAACGTTAGTTACTCGGCACTCATGGTAAAATCATGGGATGGCCACACTTAGTTCCATGGCAGATCTCAACTGCATGAGACTTTAAGAAAAAGGAAGTTAATAGCTTTCCTTCAAGAAAACAAAACTCTCTACTGTCTCTAGCATTATACGTTCTTTATCTTAGTATAATATAAAAGTAAAATTGAATTATGTATGTATCTATAAATAAAGTTTTATTTGTGTCCGTGGTGACATACAAGCAGCCAATAATATGAAAGCATAATAAAAGTATTCAAATAGAAATTTTAAGCTCTAAAATTTTATTGAGACAACTATATTCATAAAAACCAAAAAATAGTTCATGTAATTTATTTATAGTAACTTGAAATATTTTCTTACATTTAAAAGAATCAACAAATTAAAACAATTCTATTTACTTATTTGTTTTAAATAAATTCTTTTCATATGCAAACTTTCTGACCACAATTTTCCCTCCCTTCATTCCTCCCAGCTACCTCCATCTCTTCTCTCCCTCATATTCACTTCTCCTCCATTTCCTCTGCAGAAAATAAAACAGACCTCCAAGAGATATTACCCAAACAAGACAAAACAAGATATAAGAAAGACAAAAGCCCTCATATTCAGCTTAACAATGCAACCCAACAGGAGGAAAAGAGTCCCAACAGCAGACAAAAGACTCAGAGATACACCCACTCCCACTGTTAGGAGTCCCACAAAACACCAGGCTAACAGTCATAACATATGGTTATAAAAGCAATTCTTAAATGCTTATTCTAGCTGAAATCTTTTAATAACAATCTGTTATTTACTTAAGGAAATCATTGAAATTTTGATAAGGATTATGTCACCCATAGATTTATTTTTGTAATGTAACTATTTTCACATTAGACCATTCCATGGACATAAGAATTATTTCAATCTTTTAGTGTGTTCTTTAAATTCTTTAGTGTCTTAAAATTTATTATGCTGCCCTTTTATCATGCTATAGTGTGAAATTGTTTATCATGTATAAGAGTATTCTTGGTGTATGTCATCTCATCTGTAAACACTTGGAATACTTTGGGTTCTTCCTTTCCTATTTCCACCTTTCAATTTTTTTCTTATATTTTATTGATTTGAATAAAACTTCAAACACTATATTGATAAAGAATGGGGAGAATGGGCAATTTTTCTTATTTTTGATTTTGAAGAAAATCCTCTCTACTTCACTCCCTCCGACACTTAGTATACTATTGTCTGCAGGTGTTTTGTACATAATCTTAATTATGTTAAAATGTTTGTTACTTTGTCTTTGTAGTTTTAACAGGGCTTTTATTTTAAAAGGTACTGAAATTTGTTCAAAGATTTTTATGCATGTTGATTGAGATGATCTTATGATAGCTATTCTTAAGACTATTTATATGCTGCATTACAGCTATTGATTGTGCTTGTTAAATAAAACTTGCATGCCTGGAATAAAACCAATTTGATCATGGTGTATGATCTTAATGTGTTCTTGATTTTTTTCTTAAATTGGGGACTTTAATCCAAGGCCTAAGGTTTACTAGGCAAATACTCTACCACTGAGCTATATTAGCAGGCTGTTTTATGGAAGTACTAAACTTTTTTTAAAAGTAATCTTTACCCAAAAAATTGATTTTAAAGGTATTATTACATATAATGTTAAATTATAATACACAGTAATTGTAATATAAACAGCATAGTAACAGGACACACACATACACACACATGAGCCATTTAGATTAGTGGAACAAAACGGAGTCCCCAGAAATAAACCTACACAGTTTTGGCTGACAATTTTGACAAAGTAATCAAAATACATGCTGGAAAAACAACAACTTCTGTAACAAATTTTACTATCACACTAGCATTCCATTCATAGAAAATTGAAACTAGATCAATTTCTCTTACTCTGTACTCTCCTTCACACAAATTATCCAAAAAGAATCAAATACCTTACTGTAAGATCTTAAAGTCTGAAACAGCTAGAAAAAAAAAATGGAGTGACATTTCAAGATATAGACATATAGGGGCTACAATAAAATAGGAATTCATCCCAGGGATTGACAAATGGAATATTATGAAATTAAAAGCTTTGGAAAGGCAAAATGTATAATCTCCCAAGTGAAGACAGCCTGCGGAACAGTAAAAACTGTCTTTGACAGTGTATAGCAGACAAGAAAATAATATCTAAAATATACAAAGTGACCAAACAAAAGACCCCCAAATTCAGATATTCAGTCACCCAATGAGCTAATAAATCAAATAGGCAGTTCTCAAAAGATTCATACAAATGACAATAATTACTTGAACAATTGGTCAGCTTTCTCTGGCCATCAGGGAAGAGCAAGCAGAGATTAGATGACCCAAGGACCTAATATATAAAGAAATGCTACTGTTCTGCTAATAGAACGCAGCTATAAAATGACTCCTAATGACATTCTCTTACACCAGTGCCTCGTTCAGTCGTCATCAGAGAAGCTTCTCTCTGCAGTAGACGGGAACAAATACAGAGAGCCACAGCTAGACAATGTGCAGAGAGTGAGAGATCTGGAACACGCAGCCCTAAAGGGGGTGTCTCCACCAAATCCCTCTTATCATGGCTCAGGGAACCCTGGAGAAGTGGGTGCAGTAGTCTTGTAAGAGCTAGAGGGGATTGATGACATCAATCCACACTAATAATGTACATATGAATTTTTAGAGACTGCAGCAGCTTGCACAGGGCCTGAACGCGACTGTATCAGATGGGATTCTAGAGCTGAAAGGATAAGTGGGCACATACCACCATCCTTAACCCAAGAAAATAGCTCTAATTGATAGCAACTTTCATATTGCACATGAAAATTTTTTTCAAGGGAGTCTCACTGTGGAAACAAACAACTCTTATTTATTTACTTTTTAATTTTTCTTTTTTAAATTTCTCTTTAAATTTAAATCTAGCCTTGGGTGTCCTAGAATTCACTCTGTAGACCAGACTGGCCTTGAATTCACAAAAATCCACCTGCCTCTGCCTTCCAACTGCTGGGATTAAAGAAGTCTGCCACCATGCCCGGCAACAAACTACTCTTAAAAGTAAGCTGTATTCCAGCAGTAGATGGTCAACAGAAAATGAATTAAATGCTTCTTTGGAGTTTCTTTGTCTCATATTGTCTTGACAGGATTTTCCTTTTTTAAAAAATAGATCATTTGCTATTTATTTATTGTATTATATATAATATTTCATTTTTAATATTCATTTTTAATTTTTATAACTATTTCTAATCTTTATCTCTATTAATTTCTATCTGCCTATCTATTCATCTATCATCTGTCTTAGGATTTCCAGTTTATAGTTTTCATTTGATTTCTGAATGTGAGAACAAGTGGGTCTCTGAATATACATGTTTGTTGTGCCTTTTTTGTGTTATTTTCCTTCTGTTTGTTTGTTTTGTCCATTTTGATTTATTAGATTTTGTTTTATCATGTATTATATTGTATTATAATCCCTTAGAAGCCTGTTTGTTTTCTAAAGAGAGACAGAAGGGGATGGGCTCCCTGGAAGGCACAGAGGAACTGGAAGAAGTAGAAAGAGAGGAAGCTGTAATAAGGATATATTATGTGAGAAAAAAAACTATTTTCAGTAAAAAGGAATAAAGAAAAGAACATCTCTGAGAGTTCAATTCACTCCAATCACAATGACATCATTGAAAACGTAATGGAGAGGGTGAGAACAGGAAAACAGGGGAAAACAAGAGTTCCTGGTCACTGCTGGGTATTATGCACCCAATCTGAAGAGCACTGTGGTGTTTCCTAATAAAGGAAATATCAACTGCCTTATGTAGTTTGCTTCTTTATCATTTCTAGATATATGCCCAATGACTCAAATAAACACACTGTTGAGTCACCTGCACTCTAAAGTTGATTGCTACAGTATCACAGGAGTCAGAAAATGGAACCAGCTTAGATGTCCATCAACAGAATGGAGAAAGAAAACATGGTACATAAACACAGTGGAATTTGACAGTCATACATAAATGAAACATGACACCTAAGGAAAATGATTGTAATGGAAAAACTTGTTAAGCAAAACAAGTCATGTTCAGAATGGTTAGTGGAGCCCCTATTTAAAACTTTGTGTGGAACCTAGATTTAAATTCTTATACACATGTACATATAGGTGTTTTCATGTAATACTAAGTATATATATATGGAAGGAATGCCAAAAGTATAAAGATCATGATAGAAGAAAGAACCATTAAAAAAGAGGGGAAGTTAAGTAATGGAATACACGTAATAGGAATGCAGAAAGGGGACTAAGTAACCTGAAGAGAAAGAATCTTAGAGAGGTAGAGAGGGGGCGTGGTGAAAGGTAGTTAAGGCAGAAGAGTGAATGAATGAGTACAAGTATAATGACATGTATGAAGATGCTATGATGAAACTTTGCATATTAGCCTAAAGATTAATTTAAAATTTTATTAAAAGGCATTACTTTTCATATGTGATATACATATATATATATATGTGTGTGTGTGTGTATACTCACAGACACACACACATATATACACACACGTGTGTGTTTATGTTTGTATGCATGTGCATATGAAGGCATGGGTTAGTACTAGGTAACTTGCTCAACTGTTTTTCACATTTTATTTTGAGGCAGGGTCCCTCTTTGTACCGAGAGCTCATGATTTGGCCAGACTGACAGCAAACTCTAGGGACCTTCTTGCCTCTCTTTCTTCAGCACTGAAATTACAAGATCATGTAGCTGCTTATTTCCCCACGGATACTGGAAATCCAAACACACAGCCTCACGTTTGTATAGCAAGTACTTCATAGAGACCCACTTCTGCAGCCTACAAATTACTAGTTTTAATAATACATTAGAAACATTAGTCATGGACTGCTCTATAGTATTGATGGTTTACGGTTGAACTTGTGATGTTGATTGCCCTTTTCCCTGACACAAGCATTGATGTACTTCATTGTATACATGTACTGCCAGCTGGTCTGCATTAGACCCTATGAAGATAAGGAGATAATGTGTCATAAAAATCTTGGAAACAGCATGATAGTATGGGAGAATAACATTTAAATTAAATTCTAGGTTAGTGATATTGTATGCATTGTGGAAATATGCATATTTGTATACTATAGGTTTGCAAATGTGAATAATTGTAGACACACATATTGTATCATTTAATCTACATTTTCATTTGTGCAACATAGTTAAAATATATCTTTTTAGTACGCAATATGCTGCATATCCAACCAAATACCTGTTAATAATATTTTAATTAATTCAAAAATGTTAACTGCTGGTGTCTTCATCTTCCCATTTTTGGTTGGCATGCTAAAAGGCAATTCTCACTCTAATTCAGCTCCTGGGGTGCCATCCACAAGAGATTGACATTGCTGTGTATTGTGGCCTCTGACCCTGCTTGCAACAACACTATACCTGCACATTTAACGACCTGTACACAAGGATACAGAGAAACTATCTTAGGGAAGGGGTAGGGCAGGATGTGCAAGTACCATTGTTTCTGTATGTTTTATTTACCCTTTGTACTCTACAGTAGACAAGAAAAACTGATGATTGCTTACTAGCCAGTCCAATGTAATATTTATTATTAAAATTCTAAACACATTGCTTTCAAGGAATCGACACCTAAACACTTCTAGAAGTATCACATGAATTCTCATTAATAACCATTATATTAATCACTGTTGCCCAGAATGAGAATCTGACTGAGAAATCCCCTGGTAGAAATTGCTATAATCGTTCAAACTACAGGAATGATTTTTTTCCACATAATTATTACTGTCATCTTATTGAAAAATATCCCATTAGAAGGCAGCTTTTAGTTACGTAAATCGTGTTGATTAACTTTTAATTTCCAGCATTTATATGACATTGCACAAGTAAAGATCTTTGATAATTTAAATGGTTAGCTGAGCAATTATTAAAATAACTCACAGCAATTCAAACATTCATTTACTTACTAGAAGTGCCATACATCATTAGCTCCTGATTAAAACAAAGTTTGGGAAATTGCAAAAGCTAAATTGATCACTAAAATACGTTTTTCAGGCTTTCTCTTTTTGCATGTCGTGCAGTGTGTCTAAGCTGTAGGAACAAAAAGGACAAAGCTCTGGTGGAAATATTTCAAAACAAGAGTAACCTAAATTATGCTGGCATTATGAAATCCTAAATTTGTGTTCAAATACATATTTGCTTTTCTAAGCAAAGGATAGAAGCTGCCTACAATAAAACAACACAGTTACTCTTGTATATAAAACTAACACAATTTATTTTAAATAAAAATTGGGAGGTTATGCATGAAGAATGAGTTCTTAGCTTTAGATATTTATTCTGTTTTATTGATTTTTTTGAGTCTTTGTATTAAGCATGAATTCTTATTTAATGCTGCATAATGGTGTATTGAATGCTAACATTTCTCAGTATACAGAATTGCCTAGTGCTTAGTGTAACTCATTAGAAGACAAAATGTGGAAGAGGGAACAAAATGAACTAAGTAAGTAATAAGTAATGAGCTCATATGATACCCTCATCATCACTTTTCAAATATATTACAGCCACTTAATGATAAAGATACTCTCTGAACAACAGGAACAGTAGGGACTGGAGAGGTGGCTCAGAGGTTAAGAGTATTGCCTGCTCTTCCAAACGTCCTGAGTTCAATTCCCAGCAACCNAAAAAAAACAGGAACAGCAATTCCACCATCATCATTGCAGGACACCGCCTCTTGATGTAAGCAGAAATGTAGGAAACATGAGGTCTGTAAGACTGCTGCCATTAAGGCATGAAAGACTGTTGACAATAACATGTTTATTCTTTCAAATAGAAGAAATATACCCTACAATAATGATGAAGGGTATACTATATTAAACATAGACCTGTACCATAGTCATTATAATCATTGTAAATTGTTACACACTATGTAACTGATTAGTGGTGCCATTGTACCACTCTTCTGAATAAGGTTAGTTTATATAAACATGGTTGTAAACATTAAATAAGACATTTATTGTGAGATTATGATTACTACAGTGGCACCAGCAGATACCTTTGTCAAAAATATCTTCATTTACGCAGCCAATGACTGTTTCAACATTTTAAATATGTTTTTGTATTAGCCTTCACAAATTAAAATAAAATCTACACTATTTTTGCTTGAGTTTTCTATCAATTGTTAGGGTTGAGGGAAACAGAATATTTTAAAGGTAGATGAATAGATGGTTGCCCAATAATACATGATTGTCTCCAAGCTCCACTGAAACTGCAGACAAACTAGAAAATGAGTTAAAATCAATAAATTAAAATATTATAAACTTTGTCATGCTTCAAGCTATTTTCGAAACTATGTATAAGTACTTAAAAATGGATGGCCTTCATAGTTGAATGGGTTTAGAGGGAATTGACAGAAAATTTCTTTGCATTTTATTTTCAGAATTCATTAAAATTTCACACACAAATATCTGATAATTTGTGTAAAATGAAACTAGGTAAAGGTAAAAGAATGTTTACTTTATGGTTTTACCCTAAAAATATCCATAGTTCAGTTGGAAAGTTTAAAAAATTCAGTAATCACAATATACCAGGTTAAATATTAAAACAGATCCAAAGTTAGCATCTTTAGTCGACAAGAAATATTTTCTACATCACCACTGCAGAACATTTCTTAAGGGGCATTTAACTGGATCTTAAAGTATAAGAATTTCAAGGAGAGTGATTGCAAGAAAAATATTTGTGGGAAAATATGCAATTGTATACAGTAATTTAAATGCATATGATTCCAGGTACCCAGGATCTGGAATATTGCAAAGGCTTAATAAGTCTTAAATGAATGAAGTATGAATTTCTAAGAAAAAAGGAAAATGCTTGCCTTTAAAGTCCATATTTTCTGTTGTTGTTGTTGTTTTTTTAGCAAGTATTCTTTATCTCTTAAGTCCTATTTTACACCTGTGATCAACAGATTTTATCTGCAAACCAGCAGGAACCACATGTCATTTAATCCTTTAATCAAAATTTATATCTGATTTTTCTGTGTATGTAGTTCTGGATCTGTTTACTTACACCATTCCCTCATAGTCCACTCTGAGATTGACTGCTCTGCTTCAGGAGAACCCTGCTTGGGTAAGATCAGTCTCCTGTTTCTGTGAGGGGAGCTTACTCCCTCTGTGATGCTGGGCTTTTCTGCTCCAGAATAAATACTTTCCATGTAGAGTTCAGTCAAACAGAGATGGTGCAGGGGAGTAGAGGGCAAGAAAAGTACCAGGATTATGTCTTGGTGATCACAGATCCGACCAGATAGATACACTATGCTCTCATCTTCTGTGTTGTTCACTTAACCCAGGCTTCTAATAGCACCATTTCATTGACTTGTCTCCTATAGAACATTTGAAGGCAAATTTTGTTGGCTTAAATATTAGATGCTTCTCTGGAGAGACAGGAAGATTGCAAGTTCATGCCAGTCTGGACAATCTAGTGAAGAAAAAAAAAAGAAAAAGAAAAACAGAAAATGAAAGCAGGAGGAGGAGGAAGAGGAGGAGGAAACAGAGGAGGAGAATGGGAAGAAAAAGGAGAAGAGGAGGATGAGGAGTAGGGTTATGAACTCAGTGGTGGACCTCTTCCCTAACATGCATGAACACTGTAGCACTCTGAACACACAATCAAGCTACAACATACATTTTGATTCTCTTGCAGTACTTCCTCCATAAGATAGCAAGATAGCAATGTCATCTCATTAATATATATGACAAAACATTATAAACTGTAACTCATGAGAAGACAAAGTGTGGAAGAGGGAACAAAACAGCCACAACAACAAAATCATTGTGCCACTAAGAAGATTTGTGTTACCATGTCAAAGTTATCTTGGATTGAAGCAAAGGGGATTTGTTCTCACAGTCTTGGGTAGGCAGACCTTGTCTTCGGTTCAGTTGTTCCACCACTTGCTGACATCATTTTAGTAATTTTTGCTCCTTCTTCAAGAATTATGTAATTACCAGGATTATGCTCATGGTTAAAATATGAAGAAGAGTACAAAGCTTATACCACCAAAGTGAACTTCTTTTTCCTTGAAAAAGCTTTCCCAGAATTCTCTAGCAGACTTTGTGTAACTGGAGTCATCAGGAAGAACATCATGTAACCACAGATTTTCAGTGTGGCTGACAAAGTAAATGTTTATGTTTTTGAGGGTCCTTGTGAAGCACAATAGTGAGAGGGAAGATGAAAATGAATGATGGAGCCAAGCATTAGAGGATGACAAGGAGTGGTCATTTTAGTGTTGATGAGTTCGCAAGTCATGAAGGCTGTAAACACTGTTGATAGGAAGTCTTTACACTAAGAGAATAATTTGGATAGATGTCCTAATTTAGACACATGAAGTTCAATGGTATTGGACAAATCATATCATACATGAGATAATTTCATAATTAAAGTGAGTTTAAGAGAACTTAAGAGATTGTCACTGTTAATGAACCGGGCAAGTATAATGCTTGCTTTAATTCTAAAGGCCTCAAGCACACTTCAAGGTAGATGTGACCCATCACAAACAATTATTGAAGTTCATGTGTACATACATCAGTCTACAATTGGGAAAAAAAAACAAACTCATTTCTTACCTCATAGACCTAACAGGAGCTTTTACTACTTTATAATTTCTCTTTGTATTAAAAATCCCAGTCTCTCTGCGAAGGGGAACGAGAACAATGGAATAGATTTCATGGGTGGACTGGGATGGAGTGGATGACACAACACACAGGAAGGATCAGGCATGGGGTGGGGGTGGATGGAGGGAGAGAGTACAAGGAGAGGAATTTGGAATTGGGAGACATTTGAGGGGTCATATAGAAACCTAGTGCAGGGGGAGCTCCCTTGAATGTACAAGAATGACCCTAGCAAGTTCTCCAAATAGTGGGGCATTCGGAAATTAAACGGGCCATCTTCTATAACCAGGCAAGGCTCCCAGAAGAGAGACTGGGTCATAATCCCAGCCACAAAACCCTCAGCCTACAATGTTGTCCTGCCTGAAAGATGTGCTGGATGGTGGTAGCACAGAACTTGTGGAGTGGCCAACCAATGAATGGCTGGTCCAACTCGAGGCCCACACCATGAAACAGAGACTACTAAATATGACTGGCAAAAAAGCCAATGGAATGATTCCTAATAATACTTAATAATACTCTGATAGACTTGTAGACTGGAGCCTAGGATAATTATCACAAGAAAGGCTTCATCCAACAACTGATGGAAGGTACAAAGACCTGCAGACAAATGTTAGGCAGGGTTCAGGGAATCTCATGGAAGAGGAGGATGAAAGATTATAGGAGCCATAGGGTTTGAGTACACCAAAAGCACACAAAATGGCTTACAGGATCAACTAAGCATGTTTCATTGGGGCTCACAGAGACTGAAGTGACAAACAGGGATCCCGTGTAGGTCTGACCTAGGTCCTATGCATATACGTTATGCTTTTGCAGCTTGCTTTTTTTGTGGGACACCAGAAGTGTGTGCCGGGGAGCCTATCTCTGTATACTTTTACCTATTTGGGGGATCTTTTTCCTCCTACTAGGTTGCCTCATTGAGCCTTAATATGAGGGGATGTGCGTAGTCTTTTTGCAACATGATCGGCCATGTTTATTTGATATCCCTGGGACTCTTCCTCTTTTCTGAAGGTAAATGGAGGAGGAGTGGATCTGGGGGAGAGGAGATGTTGGGGGGAGGAACTGGGAGGAGAGGAGGAAGGGGAAACTGTGGTTGTGATGTAATATCTGGGAGAAGAATAAATGAATAAAATCCCATTATCTATGAAATGCTTGTAATAAGAAAAGCAATCATACTTTAGTTTTCCTTAAGAGTGAAACTTTACAGAAATAGTTCTGAACACTACATTGTATAAAACAGATTTTACATTGGAGTGATTCCCCAAATTTAATAATAATAGTATGTGCATACACTTTGGCTCAATCTTGCCCTCAAACAATATTTTGGAACAAAATTAGTGTTGTTTGTCTTCTAAATGCATTATATACAATTAATTATGATGATTTTTAGTAAGTTCTGCAACAAACAGAACATCACAGTCAACATGACTAATACGTTGCTCACTCTGCTAGTAAACTTTACTTAAATATTCTGTTTTTTTTTTTACTTAACTTTAGGTGTTTCTACCACTTTCAGTGTTTTAAATCTTAACTACTACAGTAGAATTTTCCCCTTGGTAACTAACAAGGCTCCCACAAGACAAATAATGCACCCTGGGGCAGAGGGATGCTAGGCTTCCCTGTCCCAAATGCCATACAAGTAAAGGATCCCTCATAGCATCCACTCTAGTGTATAAGCTGGGCTACATTAGCTACTAGGTGAAGGTAAACTAGAGCCCAAGTGTCTCCAACACAACTGCTAATCACTCTTAAGAACTGTAAAAGGGAATTGGGTGAGCTCAGGTTTCTGAAAAAACTGTCCCACAGTAAATGCTGGTCTTATCTCCATGACAAGAATTTGACTATGGGAGATCTGGAGATTAATCTCCAGTTTCTGAAGCTCAGAGACAATGTGTATTTACTTCATAAATTTTCATTTATTATCAATTTATTTGAACAGCTATTAATTAAAAAATGACATCATTGTACGAGCAACTTCATTTTCTACAAAGTCCAAAGATGTATTCAAATAACATTTTAAGATATATCTCAAACTATAATGATACCTTAACATTTTAACTATTAAAATTCTGTTCTAATGATTTTCATTGCTGTAAGCAAGGGCTCAGTGAAATTGCTTAACTAGATCAGTCTGTGGGTAGAAAGAAAAGTTTATTTGGGATCAAATAAATGGTAGAAAAACAAGCAGATTCTATATGGCCGCCAGTAGGGAGGGAACTTTAAGCTGATACAGTTTGTTCTGATGGACCAGCCACTGGATGCTCTTTTTCAAGGGAGGTTGGGGACCTTCAGGTGCAGATTTGGAAGGGAGGCGCCTGGTAAACAGAAACTGGCCTTATGAAAATCCTAGGGAATGATGAATCTAGGTTTCTGTTTACCTAATAACAATTCTTCTGTTTGCCTGCTCATAGTCCCCTTGTTTAGGATATTTTCACCAGTACTGCCTTTTTGGGGACTACTTTGGACTTAACAATTGTTTCACAGACTCATAATTAAATTTTGAAAGCTATTTTTCTAAGCAAAAAGTGACCTTCAAACGTCACACTTAGTTATAAAAGAAAACTTTCATATATACCTTTTATTCCAATATATGATACCTATATACTGAGAGTACATTAATATAACTCTCCTATTTTACATGTTTGCACAATTTAATATTCAATTTTCAATTAAGTATCAAAAATTCAGTATCCTGATACTTTTTAAAAAATTATTCTTTTTTTAAAACAATCTTTCCTCATCTTAAATACCAATCCTAGTTCCCACCCCTCCC
>LOJH01047249.1:0-10997 GCA_001685095.1 Ellobius talpinus
TGTGTGTGTGTGTCTGGCAGAGCAGTTGTCTGTTGGCCATTCTTCACAACTAGGGAGGAACACTAGTGTGAGAGTATGTCTCTGAAATGTGCTTACTATGCCCCAATATTAAATACCTCATGATAGTCATCATGACATCAACCAACCTACATCTGAAAAACATCTGTTCCTCTGATGACCAAGTCACTGGTGACCAAATAATGGAATGACACTCTGTGTAATGGGTCTCTCCCAGGGGCTCGTCTGCATCTGCTTCTTTGGGATTATGGTTCTTCTCTGCCTAGAACATGCTGGCTGCAGCTTTCAGGCAGTGTTAGATTTGCACTGTTCTGGGGTAGGGTGTCTGAGCAACAAGACTCCTAGCAGCTCCTCGGGAAGTTGGAAAGCATGAATGAGACCAATCTGCCAGAGAGGCTGTTATCCACAAACTGGATGGTGGCTTTCTCACTATTGCTTTTACAGAGAAGTTAAAAGCCTTTCTAGGGGTCACTGGCTCAACACACCTCACTTTAAGTCCTTGGCAAGACTTGAATCGGAATTCCAGAATCTGGGTCCCTGAATGTGTGTGTGTGTGTGTGTGTGTGTGTGTGTGTGTGNAGAGAGAGAGAGAGAGAGAGAGAGAGAGGAATCTAGGCTTCTGGTCTCAGGCTCACTAGAGTAGGCAGAACTCTGAAACACACAGCAAGAGTCCCTCTTCTCCCGGATTCTCTAGGACACGTTTACACACCTAAGGGCAGTAAACAGGATTGCATACCAGAGAAGGCTGGGAGACAGTTCAGGACCAGCTCTCTCTTTTACATGGAGGGAGGATACTGTTTGTTGAACATTCAGTCAAATGCAGATTAAATTCATCCCAAATAAAAATGCACTGATCTTTTCCTTGTCACTGTCCCCTAAATCATACAGTACACACCCACTCACAGTGTTTGGGTCATGACTTGGTTCTAAATGACCCCAAATTACTTACAAACTGGAGACCAGAGGTGGAAGTGGGGCTCAGTGGTAAAGCACTGTGATACTGGCTTCTGCCCCAAGCCCTGGAGACTTTAAAACTCAAACACAATAAGCCCCAAACTAAGAGGGCGAAGTAGAGTCGAGGCTTAAAAATCCAGAGGTATTTTACCCACACGTATCAAGAATAAAGGGGTGCCCTGAAAATTACCAGACATCACTGAGGGAAGAGGATTCTAGATGAGCATTTTGACTGTTCCGGGTCTCCCGGCTCACCCTGCTTGAAGTCTGAATTGTTGTAAGCAGCGCATTATCCTATTCTGCCACCTGGTGGCTACTTGGGGTATATTCTTATTAGTTGTCAGGAGGTGCAGGCATCCCCCAACCGGACACACATACGTAGGTACCAGCACATGTTTGTAAGTGCTCATCCTAATCACCCCATTTTTCCCCTTTAAGTTGGATGTAATAGTATTCACTCAGTTCTCTAGGCTTTTCTTCAGGTACTTGGTAGTGTGGCTCCATGGTATTGTGGATGGGTATTTTTATAGTGGTCCACCTTGCTGAGATGCTGGAGTTGGGATAAACAGTGGCATCGTCACTAAAGTGAGTTTGTTTTAAACTTTGATGATGGGAATTGAATCCAGAACCTTGTACAGACTAAGCAAAAAGGACCCCAGCCCTCGTCCTGAGATATGTTTGACTATTCACCCACTGTTTTGGACAAGTTTTAGATTACCTATGGACAGGTGAGGGGGTGACCTCCTCTCAGGCTTTCTCTTGGCAAAATCTATCTTATAAATTGAAGTGATACTGTCCCAGAGCTCTTCCTTGTGCCCTGTGGCTATTGTCCAGAGCCCCTCAATCAAAGCAATGGGCACCCGGATTTGTCCCTCACTATTATCTCTTGAGTGCCCACTTAGTGGGCTCAGCGTTTGGCAACATTGCCCAGCAGTGGTGTTGGATATGTGTCACCCCTGTGTGGAAAAAGCTGCCTTCTCTTTGAGGAGAAAGAGCAAGACTGGAGAGTGAGAAAGAATCGGCAAGAACACTTGGCCAGGGGCCTCGAGCTTCCTTCCTAGGTCAAGCGCACAGCCGAGGTCAGGAAGGCTGGATCTGAGTGGCACCATACTGTTAGGCACACTTCCGTCCTGCTGTCATGACGTCTTCTCTGCACGCTTCCACGTGTTGTGGAGCCTAGAGTCAGAGTCTTCCGCACATTGCTATGACACGGCACTTAGCTCCCTTGAGTCCACGAGTCTCATTAATTGCTAACTGTATCAGAATGCATCTGGGGGTGGGGAAAACAACAAAACAGGAAGAAAGGAAGGGAGAGAGGGAAAGAGGAAAGGAAGGAGGGGAAGGGATGGAGGGAGGTAAAGAAGGGAGGGAGGCTGGCAATGTGATCAGTATGGTCAGAGGATGCAGGCTCAGTTCCTAGCATCCACATGGCAGTCCCCAACCTTCTGCAACTCTAGCTTCAAGGGATCTTATGACCTCTTCCGGCCTCCATGGGCACTACACACACATGGTATGTATACATACACACGGGTAAAAAACTCATATACATAAACTAACTAACTAAATATCTTTAAAAGATGTATCTGGGCATCTTGGAAATTCCATGCCATTTGGAGCAAAGTTCCCACGGAGAAATGGTGGCTGGGGACAGGGCTGATGCTCGGTAGCCATCTCAGCAAATGCATCCAAGGGGACGCTAATGAGGAAAGTTTAACTAATGCAATTAAATTCAAGGAAGAAAGATGAGCTCTGCTGATGATTAATGTTCAGCTTAATAGATCAGTGGGACATGCTGAGTAGAGAAGCTGCCCAGAGGGTTCCGGTCCAGTGCCCACGCCGAGGGAGAACAAAGGGGGAAATACTCCCGTTCCCACTCCCACCAGCCTTAGCCTGTCTCTGGGGAAGCACAGTTATTAATTGCTCTGAAATGTCAGCAGGTCCACTTCAAACCTGCTGCTCCCCCAAAAGACGACGTCTAATGGGAATGTTTGCTCTTCCACATGAATTGCATTTGGGGGACAGTACCTTTCCTGTCTACCTACTTTTTCCCAAGGAGATGTCAGCCCCATTCAGCTTCTGTGTAGGAGAGGCTGTGATTCCTACCCATGCTTTCAAGGAGTCGGCATGGGGGCACAGACAAGCCCGAGGATAAAGAGGCCTAGTCTTGGAGGTAGACCAGAAGAGAGGGCATAGCGTGGAAGGCTCTCAGCAGCAGTAATACCTGCAGGCCAAAGGAGAAGAGAGGAATGAGGTCATCACGCAGGGGCCAGCTCTAAGCTCGGAGCACTGAAGTGTGACTTGAAGGGGGACATATCGGCTCTTTATTCTCCAAGTGCACATGCCCATTAGGACAGGGGCACTGAGGACATACAGCCCACCTCCTCCACCGCCCCTTTCATGGAACACCAGATATGGACCAGGGCCTGGATCTGCTGAGGACATTAGGCTGCAGGCCCTGTGCTTCACAACAGGACTGAACAAGCTGTCTGGGAAGTGGACAGCTGGGTACGGAACCGGGAGCAGGCAGGCAGAATGGCTTGGCAGTAGATAGAGGGCTTTCCCCTAAGGACAGACATCTACGTGGCAGCCAACTAATCCTCCTATGTTTTTTACTTTGTTCCATTTAACTCTGCAGTCTTTAAAATAAAATGTAATCCCTAGGACTCCATGGCTTCCCCCAAATCCTATTGACCTGTGAGTCAGGTAAGAATTGATCTTATTTGTGTCTGAATGAATGAATGTGGTCTGTGCAAGCAGCAGACTTCAGGGCCAGGCTGGGATCCAGCATCATAAAAGCAAAGGGCTGTGCCTTGTGGTTTCAGATTGGCACAAAAGCTATCTAGCCAGCCTCTCTCATAGCCTTGAAGGGCTCTGGGAGGTTGAGGGAAGCAGATGCCACAAGTCTGTCTCACTGTTTGTTGTCCAAGCACCTCACGGCCTTGCTGGAGTGGGTTCCTCTAGCCTTTTCCCCTGTGACTAAATATTTGGTCATGGCAGCAAGAGAGAATTCCATCAGTGGACAGCTCTATTTTTAAGGTTCAGGTTTTGTTTTCTCTTTCCTGTGAAGGGAGCCACTCCAGCTGGTCTGAGCCCCTCTTACTGACAGCCACCCTTGCATAATATTAAGCAGGTGCTGAACTCTTCCTTCAAGGCAGGAAATGCAATGAAAAAGGACACCGGTGAGGCTGTGCTCCTTAGGGTGTAAGCTGCTTCTGAATTGGGGGTCTGCTCACCGAGGTAAGGTGACACTCATATGCTCCCCATGGGAGAGGTGTGTATGTACGTACATATGTATATACATATGATGATTAAGTACTGGTTTCACTTCACACCCAACACACACCTCTTCTTCTGCTCAGTGAGCCAACTCATTCACTCAGCTTCCCCTCTTTCTTTTCCTTCCTTCATCTTCCACCCTACCCCTTCCCCCTCCCCGATCTCTCCCTTCCTTCCTTCCTTCCTTCCTCCTTCCTGAGAGAGAGTTTCACTATGTATGTAGCTTTAGTTTCAAATCCCCCACCTTCTGCTCTTAATACACTGTCTCCTATCTGTTTGCCAGGGATGGCCAATCTACTTCAAGGCTTATTAATTTTGTTTTTAGAGTTCATGGATATGCTCTGATCTGCAGCTTAGCCTAGCACTCCTGGTCTTTGGAAAACTACATCATCAGTTCAGGATCATTCCCTAGTCCTTAACAGCATAGACCCCTCACGTGGCATGGTGGAGGCGCTGTGCTGGGTCCCACCTGAGATACCTGTGTTTGCAGCCCAGCCTCATTGGAGGCATCCATCTTCTTCTGCATGCCTTCAGGATCTAAGGGGTTGATAGTAAAGAAGCCTTGAAGTTCCTCGCATTTGCATGAGAAAGACTGGTTGTTTGGGTCTTATACCTACCTACAGCTCTTATACCTGTGGGGTAGAGTGGAGTACGGTGCATGCCTGGAGACCAAATTCTAATTCATCTTTATTTGACAGCTTCTTGAACAATATCCTCCTAGCTGTGCCCCTAGCAGGGCCTCAATTTTAAGATCTCAACCTGTGGGGACCCAGTCTCATCTGACTCCTAGCCACTCTCTTTCTAAGTGTACATACAAGGAACCCCACAGGTTAGGACTGACGTCATGCTGACCTCTCAGAGAAAACTCCCAAGATGTCTTGGATGGAGTAGATGCTAATGCACATGATCTTTTACTCTTGACCTCCTCACACTTGGGCAAGGCCCCTGCTGGAACCCAGTGCTTCCCTGCAGCTGTGTGATGATTTTCTTCCCATTGAATCGTTCCCTCTGGAGGGAGCAAAGACTCTGATGCAACTTACAAGACTCCTGGAGTTTAACAGGGTCAGGGAACCCAGAAACTTACAGATCCACAAGGTGGACCCCAAGCAGTAAGCAAGTGCTGGCTCTCCTGTGGACAGAGCTGTCTGTAAGTTGTGTAGGGAGCTTGAGGATACAGCTCTCCAGAAACCAGCCTCAGCTCAGTGCGGTTACCGCTGCATCACCCAGGCTTCTGCCAGCAACTCCTCACCTGTTCTTCCCCCATCTAACCCTAATAAACTCATTGGTTCATCAAGCCAGACTGAGATGGAATCACTTCTTTGGTCTGCCATCAGTGACTTATCTGGGGTGATTAGATGTTTGCAAAGGCAAAGTGTGCAAAGGCAAAAAGGCTAGGCAGAGAGTAATGCAAACTGACCCCTGGCCTCTCTAGGACTACTACGTCCACACCAACAAGACAAAGAACCTGAGAAAGCGTAGAGTAGGGCACACTTGGAATATGATTAGAATTGGTAACAGACTTGGCAGTGGGACCCATGGGAATATAAGCCTGAAAATTAGCAACAACAACAATACTAAAATCATGATTTTGCAGTGCTCTTGAAGAGACGGAAGAATGGAGCGTGGAATATGAGAGGCCAGTGCATCCATGCGTAGAGACTGAAACACTGGCCCAGAACTTCTCTGCTGTGGAGGGTCCCATGGGCTCAAGGTTAAGCAGAAAACAGGAATAACAAAGCAGACCCATCAACATGGAAAGTTTTACTGACTTCAAAATGCCGGTATGCTATTGGACAGCTAAAGATCAGTTTCTCCAACTCATCTCCACAGAGATTTTTTTATTTTATTTTGAGATAGAATTTCACAAAGTAACCAAGGCTGGCCTTGAACTCAAAATCCTCAGGCTTATCCCTCTCAAATAAAGTAAATACAGGTCCATGACATCACACTTAGCTCGCAGAAAACTTTTAACCAGGACTAAGGAAACCCTTCTCCATAAAAGTCAGCAGGAAGGCTACCTCCGATGCATTTTTACTACATATTTGATAAATGGTTTTTGACATCTATGTTAATGGACATGCATGAGTTTAGAAAGTTTCCGACTTCCTGGGTTAAAACCAGGAAGCATCTTAAGGCTGGAGCTAACAGTAGTTAACAGTAGTTAGGAAGAGTTAGCAGTAGTTAACAGGGGTTAACAGTAGTCCAGGGGAACTGATGCCTTCTTCTGACCTCCTGCGTACTGGACACATGTGGTGCACAGACATGTATGTAGGAAAAACATCCATACACATAGAATTTAAAACTAAAATCTAGCATACCTCATCTTTAAAGATCCCAAGCATGGAATTTTGACCTATTATGGGGCAACATTATTTTCTGTGGGTCCAAAACAACCAAAGTAATTCTAACAATGAGCAGATAAGATGGGCTACATCCTAAAAATTCATCATCATCTAGATGTAAACATTAACTGCAACTTTCTGAAGCCAGACTTATGGCATTAAAAAGGAAAGAAGGAAGGAAGGGAGGGAGGAAGGGCAGGAGGAAGTGGGGGAAAGGAGGAAGGAGAGGAGGAGGGAGGAAGCCGAACACAGAGGTAAGTATCTGTGATTCCAGTATTTAGAGACTGAAGCAGGAGGATCATAAGTTGGAGGCCACCCTGGGTCACATAGTAGGATCTTGCCTTATAAATAAACAAATAAAATAAATAAGTTTTAAATAAATGATCAAGTAAATAAACAGGCGGTCTTCACACTGGGTTCTGCTCCTTCTGCCTACACTGACTTAGCCCAGTAGTTAGACTCATCCACACATCCCAACGATTGCTAAAGACATTTGAATATAGCAGTGTTAAAAAGAGGGAACAAAAGTCGGGATGTTCAGTCTGCATTGCTCAAGTTTATTATTTGATATATAGGAATACATACAAGGAGAATTCTGGTCTGTATGTTCAGTATATTTCATTTAAATATAAGTCCCTATAAATATAATTCCTATGAGCTCCTCACCCTTGATAGGGAAGGGAAACGGAGGCTCTGACATCCTAATGTAATCGGACTAGACATGGTCATCTGGGTCTGATTTTTAATGCACCTGCCTCTTTAAGGAGTGTAAAAGGACTCTGCAGGTGGGATGCAGGGAGGAAGGCTGCTTCAGAGGAGGTGAGAGATCTATTTGTGCAAAGTACCTTTAAGGAAAGGTCAGTCGAGCCCAGTGTAAACTCCAGGGAATTCTGTGTTCAAATTGATTCAACAGCCAGCATGAGTCAAGGGAAGGGAGCAGGAAGCTGATGACTACACTGTGAACAGAAATTACATGGCTTCTGAAAACAAGTTGTGTTGCTTTAATAGGTCTTGGCTATGAATGAAAATGGATTTTCCCTTTGGCCACCCATGGGTCTTATCCTGGTAGGAAGAGAATCTCAGCTCACAGGACCCCAGCCTCCCTCATTATCCTGCACACAGGGTCCCAGGTCACACAACTCCAGCTTCCTTTAAGTCACTGCTGGCTGAGTGACTGTTTTTATTCATGGTCTGAATCAGAGAGTGTGGAGGATCAACAAGTATCGTGAATTAGTGGGCAGAGTCATGTGGAGAGGAATTGTATCTGGGTCTTACTGGTTTCGCATGATGTCTTCAAAGCTGTGTGTACACGGACAGTGACTCTTGCCCTGCTGTTCTTCCTGTGATGCCTACATTTTGGAATCTGTATCCATCACCCTGAGAACTGCAAACCGAACTAACTGGTATCAGATTCTGTCTGGAGCCCAGAGTCAGAGGTAGACCTGATGGAAGTGGAGCTCTGGGATGTGAGAAACATATGCAGACACTATAATTAAACTTAGATCCAGCCAACTCTGGATACTGGCAGCGTGGAAACACGGTGAACATCTTCATGAAAATCTGGTAACAGCAAGGATCTGAAGAACCAATGAGAGTGGCTAGGTCTTCAGGCTCAGCAAGTGGATTTTGAAATTATAGACCCATGCTCCTGGTGAGCTCTGGTGAACAGCAGAAGACCTGGTGTCCTGCTGCCCAAGGAGTCAGGAGTGCCAAACCTTTGTTCTATGGTAGTTGAAGAGGGACAGCTAAGATCCTCTGTCTTTTGCTATCTCACATTCCTGGTGACAAGAATCAGGTGTCTGGTCCAAAGGGACTCTGAGGGATATAAGCCAAGGGTCAGCTAATAATTTTCCCCAAAAGCAAAAGATGCTTCACCTCGCCTCCTGAAAACCACTGATACTGGAGTGGATCAATGGTACAGCAATTAGCTAGAATCCTCCAGTGAGGGGCTATGAGGTGTGCCTTTAGCATCTCTGAGCCTAAGGGTCTGTATTAGTTATTTTTCTGTTGATGTGATAACCCAACAAAAGCAACTTAAAGACGAAAGTTTATTTTGGTTTCTGTTTCAGAGAAATAGAATCCATCTTGGTGGAGAATGCATGGCACTAGGCAGGAAAGGCATGGCAACAGGCATGAGAAGTTGACTGATCATATTTCATCTGCACACAGGAAGCAGAGATAACAGAAAGTGGGTCCAGGTCATAAAACCCACCCCCTTAGTGACATCCTTCCTTCATGAAGGTTCCACCTCCTAAGTGTGCCATAACCTTGACAAACAGCACCACCAGCTGGGAATCAAGTGTTCAAATACACAATCCTATGGGAGACATATCATTCAAACCAGCACAAGTTCCATGGCCAGCCCTGCAAGAAAGCACTGACACCTACCACAGCACCTTTTTCTCTTGGTCCTGACTGGGGCACTGATGTCTGTGGCAGATCTCTACAAGCATGCCTGTATCCCCAGAGGGATATCTGAGTCAAAGATAGACAAGGGCATACACCAGTGCTGGGATCCCCACTCACTTCTTGCTGTTTGAGGTTCCTCCAGTCTCAACTAAATGCTTTCATCTGGTAGACAGCTCTCCTCACAAATCAAATACTATTCAAATGAATTTTCCCAGCAGAGCATATAGATGACAATCCTAAATAACTGCTTAATTTTTAAAATACCCCCTTGTACTATTTGCTAAAAGAGAGGTGGGTTGAGCATGTGGAATGAGTTCTGCTGTGGCAGGGCACTCGCTGTGGCTGCTCCCTGGTCTGGGCTTGGTCTGATACTGGATGGAACCTTAGCCTTGAACAAAGGGAAGATACCAAGAGGCTATGTTTCTCCTTATAAAGGGGGCACAAGATATGTAGTGCAAGGTCACTGTAAATGAGGCTGGAGCACAAAAGGCAGGGTGTGCAAGGCTGTGTAGAAAGACGGCAGCAATTTTCACACACAGGTGTTCTATGTGAAACTCTTGAGCCGTAGAAAGGCCCAGTTTTTCCAGCCAGCCATGGTGGTGCATGTTTGAAATCCCAACACTTTGGAGGTGGGGGTGGGAGGATCAAGGGTTCTGTGCCAGCTTGAGTATACAAGCCTCCAGGCCTTCCTGGGACTTACTTATGTATTTATTTGGGGGCATACAGTGTTGGTGTTATTGTTTGAACATGCAATATCTCACACAAACTCACAGATTGAGGACTTGTTCTTATGTGATGGCCCCTTGGGAGGAGACTGGCTCCTGAGAGTTATCTTTATGAATGGATTCATGTGCTGATGAGTCATAATTAGGAGACACTGCTGGGAGATGGTGGAAATTCCAGAGGTGGATGTGGAGATACATTCTTCAGGCTGTACTTTGTTCTCTCCTGCTGCTGTTCTACTCAACTTCCTATTGGGCATGAGGTGGGAGACTCTGCCATACGTTCCCACAGCTCTGTTGCAACATAGACCAGAAATGTGGAACCAAGTGACCATTTGTGAACCCTTTGAAAAACCATGGGCCAAAGTACATGTCTTATCTTTTACGTTTGCTTCCTTCAAATATTTTGGTCACAGGCATATCAATAACAGATACATATGGTTACAAAAGGAGAAAAAAGGCAAAGGGGTGTATCAGGACACATAAACAAAAACACATAAACAGGGAGACTTGTGTGCTTGGTTCATGTGTAGACAACTTTGAAAGGATTTAATTCATATTTTTGGTGGTGCTAAGGATAGTACCCATGGAATTGGGCATGTTATCTAGCTACTTTACTATTAATCCACACCCCCAGCTCTTCACTGGGAGGATTCTAGGCAGGGGTTATACCTCTGAATTACACTCTAGCTCTTCTTTGGGGGATTCTAGGCAAGTGTTCTACCACTGGACGAACCTCACCCTAACTGTTGACTAGTAGATTTTAAACAACTCTAGGCAAATGCTCAACCACTTTGCCCTATTTTCAATTCCTGAGTCAATACATTTTTAAAAGGGAATTTTCTAGAAATATCTGGGAAGTCCTGTTCATGCTTCTCTGTGGAGAAAGTCAATTTCCATGAGATTTCAAGAGCCAGACTATGACAGTCCACATCAACAGCTGTGACACTGCCAGGCAACACACATGCAAGAAGTATGTGGAGACATCTGGGGGATTCGGTCCTTCAGACTTGTGCTCTGGAGATGTGCATGCTGGATGGGACCTCTATAGTCCACTGAGCTACAGTAGGGTTATCTGAGAATAGAACACTTGGTTCTCCTCTGATGCATCACAACTTGGGCAGCGACTAGTGTTCCCCTTCAAGGGGGGACCTCACTGAAGAACTTCCTCCTACGTGGCTCTGTCTTTAACAATGGTGTTCTCTGAAGAACAAGCTCTCATAGCTCATCTAAAGCACTTGCAACCAACACAGTCTTGATATCTGTAAAAAAAAAA
>LOJH01047249.1:11033-24409 GCA_001685095.1 Ellobius talpinus
AGCTCATCTAAAGCACTTGCAACCAACACAGTCTTGATATCTGTAAAAAAAAAATAAGTGATGGGCATTAAATAGTAGCTCTTTGAGGAAATAATAATAAATACTTTTGGCAGTGGAAGGCTGACGATTGCCTGAATCTCCACGGCTGAGACTTTGTCAGCTTGTCTATTATGAAAGCAATTTATAGCTTGCGGGGGGAAAATGTCCTGCAGGCAGAAGCCTGGTGCATGAGGTCTCGGTCCAGAAANAGCTCATCTAAAGCACTTGCAACCAACACAGTCTTGATATCTGTAAAAAAAAAAAATAAGTGAAGGGCATTAAATAGTAGCTCTTTGAGGAAATAATAATAAATATTTTTGGCAGTGGAAGGCTGACGATTGCCTAAATCTCCACAGCTGAGACTTTGTCAGCTTGTCTATTATGAAAGCAATTTATAGCTTGCGGGGGAAAATGTCCTGCAGGCAGAAGCCTGGTGCATGAGGTCTCGGTCCAGAAAAAGGGACTTGAGCTGATATGTTCACATCAATTTGGAGACTGTAAAGGAAAACCATCCCGCATATACAGACGGGTCTAATGCTCAGACAAAACACCCAGTGCAGGCTGTGAAGAAAACTAGTGATGGAGGAAGGGGAGCCTTTGATCAGAAAACCCACCTGGCAGTGTTTCAGTTGAGTTAGATCCTAGGGACAAAAACCTTGATACTTTCCCATCATTTGCTGGATATGGCCACTGGGATGTCTTCTCTTCAGAACAGGGCTCGAGTGATCTGGAACCCCAGGACACGGTCTCCAGGATCTAGGGCTGGGGCAATTCATCAGACTAATTTCTGAAGGTGACTGAAGGCTGACAGTCCCTCTGATGTAAGCATTCAGCCTCCATGACCAAAGAATCAATGTAAATAGGAAAGGGACGCCTACGTGGAGAAGCTCCCTTCCATTTCTCAGACCATGAGAACAAGTCCAGAAATCTCTTAATAAGACCATCAGCAATGCTGATAGGACCTTGGCATTTTTCTGAAAGAGCCATTGATTCATACAGTGGAGATAGATGCCGCTCACAGAGATTGCGGATCATCAGAGGGTGGAAAGAGAGGTGCCAGTCCACTAAGGCAGAAGGGGTCCTGATGCTCTCAGGGAATGTTCGTGCTCCTTAGCTTGATTCTCTGGGAAGCTCTGGGGTTGGGGCAAGAGACATCAGATTAAAAACACTCTACTATTTCCCTATAGGAAATTCGGAAAGCTCAGAAATAAAAGAATAAGGAATATTAGCACAAAGATTACAAAGCTTTGGCCCATCTCCCATCAACCAGGGTTAGTATTTGTTAAACTTCTACCAGATAGTTTTAAAATGATACAGATGTCAACATTTTACAGACTTATCACATTATAAATTTCTATATCTTAATTTATTCATTTGGCATTGTGTTAGGTACAGGTTCCTCTTTAATTAGGTATTTTTAGAAAGGGACAATTAAAAGCTAGTGCCATAAGCACTCCCTGCCCCATCCCTGTTTGTTTTGAAATACTCTATTTCTGGACATATTACAGTATTGCTTTTTACTATATGAAAATTCATTGATGAAATATTCTTACACCTTTGATAATTTCCTTAAAATGCCTCCTGGAAGCTTTCAAAAGTAACGTGTTGAAAGAAGAAGCTATTACAAGCTATTTGATTGTTTATGCAAAGTCAGAGATTGGCTTCGTCATCTGTGCCTTCTGTTCCTTCCAATAAGCAAAGCTGATGCTCTCAGTAGGCTGGTGCAGATGGTGCCTGCTCTTTCTGTTGTTGGGGGGAGAATATTATAATAACATGCATTCTTTGCTTTTTGGTTTTGTTTATTTTGTTTGTTTTTTAAATCCTTACTATGTGTGGGACAGTAAACTAACCATTTTTGTGTGTGTGATTTTACACAGATGTATGAGAAGAACACTGTTGCAGGGTGGTGGTAGCACAAGTCTTTAATCCTAGCACTCGGGAGGCAGAGGCAGGCGGATCCTTATGAGTTCGAGGTCAGCCTGATCTACAGTGTTCCAGGACAGACTCCAAAGCTACATAGAAACCCTGTCTCAAAAGACCAAAAACCAAAACCAACCAAACAAGAAGAACACTATTTTTTTCTAGGTAATAATTTTTTCTAACTTTTTCTTCCATGTTTTTTACTGTTATGGAAGCCAAGATATATGTATGCACCTTGCTACCTTCGGCCATGGCCATAACTTGCTTGGCTGTATGTGTTTGTACCATTTTTCTTCATCTCTTTCTGATACCACACTTTCTCAGAAAGGAAGCACATCACAATTAGCCACTGGCCCCAGAATGACAAGAACTGTAGGAAATACTCATGCTGAAATCTGAAATTTTACTCTGGAGCCAAGTCAGCCCTGCTGGCATATCCACAGTGAGATGTTAATGTTTGCTATTGTGAGCCACTGAGTTTTACAGAATGCATGTCACACAGTAGAACCATAGTTTCATCTGTTGGATAAGGAGTAAGAAATTCAGAAAGATTAAAAATTCTTTCCAAGGACATATAAAAGAAATGGCAGGGCCTGAGCTCCTCGGTCTGCCTTCACTTTTGAGACAGTGCACAAAGCAGTCAGTACTCCTGAGCAGTGAGAGTATATGAACACAGTACCTTCACATATATGCTGCCTGGAGACTGGGGATTTGGGGACAGAAAGCCCACTTTAATCTGGGTAGTTGTGATGGTTTGGATAAGAATGGCCCTTATAGGCTCATATGTTTGAATACTTGATCCAGAGTTGGTGTGATTATTTGAGAAGGATTCAGAGGAAATGTGTCATGGGAGAGGGGACTTTGTGGTTTCAAAAGACTTTCACAACTCCCAATGTTGTCTCTCTCCCCCTTACTTGCTGCTAGAGATGTGAGATCTCAGCTGTTCCTGCAGCCCATACCTTTACTCCGCTCGGGCATCATGGGCCTGTTGCGGGAGATTTGTTCACACTGATGCTCCGAGACTGACAGTAAAGTTAAACATTCAGCTGGCCAGAATTAACCATAGAGTTTTTGTTAGACTCACATTAGGACAGAGAGACACGGGAAAAACTAGGTGGGGGGGTGTGTTAGAAAGATTCGATCTGGGAAGCATGGAGAGGCAGGATCAGCTGTTGTCTCTCAGGTTTTTACCCCAAGATATGACTCCCGAGTTTTATTTAATAATAGAGCAACAAAGGTAATTGCTTCAGTAACTCTCTGAAACTGTAAACCCAATTAAATGCTTTGGTTAGTGAGCTTCCTTGGTCAGAGTGTTTATCACAGCAATGTAACAGTAGCCAAGGCGATAGCTGCCTGTTATCACAGGTATCAGCAGGGTCAGGCAAAGGGAAGGGAAAGCAGTCTATCCAGAGACCACACAAGCTGCTTATCATGGGGATGGATTTATCTAAAATCTGAGAAAATAGACATCAAGCTTTGATGCACCATACATGCTCATAATTCATC
The DNA here is from genome assembly GCA_001685095.1 of Ellobius talpinus. Classification (NCBI taxonomy): domain Eukaryota; kingdom Metazoa; phylum Chordata; class Mammalia; order Rodentia; family Cricetidae; genus Ellobius; species Ellobius talpinus. The sequence goes on from LOJH01047249.1 coordinate 14,499, forward strand.
TTTGTGAGGATGAGCTGGGGAGTCACCTCAGCTCAATCACCCACAGCACTCTGACTTAGGTAAGTGACAGGACCCTTTTGTCTCAATTCTTTCATCTAGAAAATGAGATGACAAGAATGCTCTCCTCATACAAATGATGTTGTGGTTAGATGAAATAATGTCCACAAATGCATAGAAGACTATTTATTGGACAGTAATGACTCAATAAATATTAAATTATTTCCAGTTTTATTTTCTACCCTTCACGGTCCATGTGGCTCTGGTATGAGCCATGGCTACACATTTTACTTGCCCTACTATACTACTTAATAAAATAACAACTCCGTGGCTAAGGCATCAGGGCCTCTAGACACTAAGCCATGACTGCTTTAAATTGTATAATGTTTGTCAGTGGTGTGGTTAGACACAGCTATCAGCAGTTGGTACAATAGGGACTGACTCTCCTGGTTTGCATCTATATTGCTGTAATCACGACCAAAATCGATATGGGGAGGAAAAGGTTTAGCTAGCATATACTTCCAGGTTCATCACTGAGGGAAGTCAGGGCAGGAATTCATGGCAGGAATCTGGAAGCAGTAGCTATGGCAGCGGTCATGGAGGAGAGTTGCTTGCTAGTTTGCTTCCTGCGGTTTACTTAGTCTAATCTTATACCACCCAGGGCCGCTTGCCCAAGGCTGGCACTACCCAATGAACTGGGCCATGCACAAAAATCATTAATCAAGAAAACGTCCTATGGTCAATTCAATGGAGGCATTGTCTTAGTTGAGGTTCTTCTTCCCAGATAATTCTAGTTTACTTCAAAATGTTTAAAAAAATCTAAGCAGAACAGGGACTTCAGCAAACCACAGTATGTTTGAAGTCATATTAACCCCATCTTCAATTTTGATTATATCAAATCCCTCTAATTATAATCACAATGAAATGTTGATAAGTATTAGGAATTGTGACCTAAACTGTCTTTCTGTCTGTTTGTCTCTGTCTCTCTTTCATCAGAGTCTTACTCTGTGGCTTACACAGACCTCAAACTTGTGACCTTCCTGCCTCAGCCTAATGAGTACCAGGATTATTGGCAAACACTGCCAAATCCAGGTGCCCCAATTGCAGGCATGAACTGCCAAATTTAGCTGCCCTAAAATTAATTATTTTAAAAAGATTGATAAAGAAGATGATCAAAGCAAGATATGTACAATTCTCAAAGAATTAATAAGATAAATATTTAAAAAGAAGCAGAACTTTTCTTAATGAAGTCTTTTATATAAACATGCCTTCATATTTGTGTGTTGGAAGTCATACGAGCAGAAGAGAGGATGAGGCTGAAGGGTGTGGGGGTCATAATGCATGCCTCTGTAAAGCTGTAGAGCATCCTGGGCAGCATCTCCTCATGGTGGTTGGTGCCACACTGTTCAGAGTAACACGGGCCCTTGGTTATGCCGTTCTCTAGAGTCCCTTACATGAGGGATTTGGTCAAAGCCAGGAAGGCAATGTATCTTTAGTGTCTTACATTAACTGGTCAGGAGAAAAGTGACGAACATTCAAATATAATTTGAACTTTAGCTTTAACTCTTATAAATTACTCCATGTCAGTTGCCAGGAAAGGTCACAAGCCAAAATTTGTGCCCAAGTGAAATAAATGCATGGTTTGACTTGACAGTGGCCCAACCATCCTGAGTGTCGCCCCTCCCCCCACATTTATAATCATCTAACATGTGGCAGCTTAGAAAATGGACCACCAAACTCTTGATGCTTTAGAAGAATATGTGTCTCAGGTCAGGCCAATCCAATCTAAATATCTTCGTGCTAGGCCCTCTCCCTCTGACATCACAAAGATAAATACACTGGAACTGAGATTAAAATACCAGGATCTATGAATGGCTGTACCTTGGATTTCTAGAAAAATCACAGGTATTCTGGGGTCATAATTTAATTTTAAAAGTCTACCTCTTGCTGATACTATCATGAAAACTCACTTTCCTGCAAAACTTACATTAAACAAGTAAACTTATTTGTTTTCCTTTTTTTTCAAACCAGTTCTTTAAGAATTTTGTAAAAAGAGTTTTGGCCCAATTCCTCACAGATCAAGCCCCTTGCACCCTACACACCCAATTTTGTGTCCTCTTTTTTATTTCACACATTCAGTACAATTTATGCTATCCATATATTCATGGATGTATGGCCTTCCACTGGGATGTGGTTAATATATCTGGAACTGCATTCTTAAAGAAAACCAACTCACTGTGTCCCAGGAGCAGTCAATTACCAATAGCTCCCAACAGCAATAGAACTTCAAGCCCACCTCCTCTGTCCGTGCTGTGATTTGTTCCGGTTTGAGCTTCAGGAAGGTTTGTGTGTACTGCCACACAGCTCTGAGTTCATCCATGCAGCTATACTGTTGTGACCACTGGGACTTATTTCAGTGTGGCTAGGCATTGACGCTGGCTCTTACAGTTTTTTCACCCCTCCTCTACCGTGATCCTTGAGCCTTGGGAGGAGGTGTGTAATATAGGTGTTCTATTTAGGATTGAACAGTGGATAGTCTCTTATTCTCTGCACACTGGTGAGTTGTGGGCCTTTGGGTTCATTTAAATGAGTCTAGGCATCTCACTCTTTGTTTTTATTGACAGAACCTGTATTCCTTTATAATGATGATGATGATGATGATGATGATGATGATGATGATGATGATAATCCTTTATCCCATTCTTACACTCAAATGGAGAGTTACACGGGATCTGGACAAAATCATTCTTCTCACCTAGGCTTCTGGTCCCTGAAACACATGAGGACAACATATTGTATCTGCCCCATCTTTCTGGAAAACGATGCCCTGAGAAGGCCTATGATAGATTCAAGGGGCTGATAGAACAGAGCATAGCTTTTCTTTGCTGGCTTCTGCCAGTTTCAAGGAAGAAGAAACAACAAGCTGTATCACAGCTCTTACATGGTGGCCTACGCAACCAAATGACTGAATAGGGGGGTGTGGGCGAGTCTCAAGAGTTTGCTAACACTGAGAGCTCTCTGAATATGGAGGGACCACATGGTAACTGAAGACCAAATGCATGGTAAATCCAAGACTTTTCTAACAGCATTAGCCTGTGCTACACAGCCTAATATCACTGCAGCATTGGTCCTGAACACTCAACATACAAACCTTGCACTGGGCATACAGTCATGGGGTGATGCCAGTGAATGCTGTCCGAATCACCTCAGGTCAGACTTGAGACTGTTTTATGTTGGGGCATGGCGGTGTTTTCACTATACATACAAAGTTTTCTGCTTTTACAGAAACATAAGAACTTAATTTTTTCTTTTATGTGTATGAGTGTGTTTTCTGTTTTGCCTTCCTGCATGTCTGTACACCTCACGCATGCAGAACCAGTGGAGGCTAGAAGAAAGCATCAGTTTCCTGAGACTGGAGTTAACATATGGCTGTCAACCACCTTGTGGTTGCTGCGAACTGAACCTGGGTCCTCTATAAAAACAGCAGATTCTTTCAATGGCTGACCCATCTCTCTAGCCCTAAAACAAATAATTGTAGAAAACAAGAGTTTCTAATCCTACTCCTATTCCTCTGTATGTAAGGATCAAATTAGCATATCTTTTGATTGTGTTGTGTCAGAAGGCTCAACTTAAAAAAAAATCAGTGTTTGTGCTGCTTGACTTGAGGTTTTTTTGTTTGCTTGCTTGTTTTGTTTTTTTAAATCATTGTATGAAGCTAGGATTGGGACAGATTTTCAACAATTTCTAAAATGGCCCTGAATTTTATGTATATGTGTGTTGTGTGTGTGTGTGTGTTATATTTACATGAAGTGATAGTCTCAGCTCTGACAATTATACAATCAAAGCACTGATCAGCTATAGAAAATGTTCCAGAGTCTCTGCACACTGTAGTATCAAATATTCAGGCAAGATTTAGTTCTTTATGTAAAGATAACCAAAGCACACCCATCCCAGTAGTATAGAAAAGTACTTTCATCTTTAATAACTGCTAAAATGATATGTGTACCGAAGAGTTGTTTGAAAATACATTTTTATGAGTCATTGACAGTAAGTGTTTGATTTGTATGCCTGTTTTACGTTCCTATATATCATGGTCCTGTAAACAGTTCTCAGGTATAAAAGATTCATGGGCAGAAAGAGTTTGAACCCTGGGCTCATCCTCTGGTGCATCTTTAATCTGCAACTCTGGTCATGCCTTCTTCTGTGTGTCCCCTTCAAGAGCTTCCGCATTGCACTTGAAATGTGTTGGACTGTCCTTGGTGACCTGAAGCCCACGCTGCTGCACCATTCTGCCCTTGAATGCTTCTCTCCAGGCTCCAGTAGGCTGCTTCCATCCAAGCTTTATAATTTTTATGTTTCATTCTCTCAAACTGGAAATGTCTTCTGCACTCTTTCTTTTGCTAGTTCTTGCTCACCATTCAGGCTTCTGCATAATGGTTCTGCAGTCAGAAAGCACTTCTGTAGCTTCAATATATGAGACTCCTAAGTCAATCATGCACACAGTAAGCTGGGAATCAGGAAGTTATTACTTTAGCTCTCATCAATAAAGAAGGGAAAATATAAGCATTTTGGGTAGTGTAAGTGGCCAGGTCAATATCTGAACTTGGGAGGACACTTTGCTATGCTTCTGGTGTCTACTTCAAAACATTCATTCAGTCAGACCTCCCTGTCCTCACATCATGTGTGTGTGTGTGTGTGTGTGTGTGTGTGTGCGTGCGTGAAGCCTGAGTGTGGCAAGCACTTGTATACATTTGCATGTGCATATGGAGGTGGAGGACAGCCTTAGGCATCGCCCTCAGGAACGTTGCTCACATCTTTTAAGATACAACCCGTTACTCACTGGCCAAAAATGCACTAGTCAATCTCGACTGGCTGGCCCCATCAGTCCCAGGGATCCTTCTGCTTTAACTTCTCCACAGCTGTGATTACAAGAGTGTGACCTGCTATTCCTAGGTGAATTCTTGAAATGCAACTCAGGCAGCCACCCTTGCAAATCAAGCACTTTACCCAGTGAGCCATCCTCATCCTCCCCACCCCACCCTACCCACAGCCAGGGACAAGCTCTGGTGGGCCTTACCTTTTATTTCAAATGTTGGCCACATTTTCTGATTCCATGACCATAGCTCCATTGCAATTTTAGTGCCTCTCTACTGATAAGCAGTGAAATTCCTGTGGAGAGAGTCCTGTTTACCTTGCTCACTGTGTGTGTCACTGTTGCTGTGCAGAGACTCTGGCCCACTAGGAGTAACTGAGCTGAACACCTGATCTCCCCTGGCTCATGATTGGGCGCAGGGTGAGTAACTCAACAGAGTTCTATGTGTTGATGACAGAAGAGACAGAATTCCTGACCTTATACCATGGTACCCCAGCTGGTGCTATGATTTGAATGTGCCCCCTGTGCTCATCTCTTGGAGACCTAATGCCCACTGCAACAGAGTTAGGAGATTCGAACTTGAAGATGTAATTAAGACAGCCATGGTGTCCAGACCTGTCATCCCAGCTCTCCAGGAAGCCAAGACAGGAAGACCACAAGTTCAAGTTCAGTCTGGGTGACTTAGTGAGACCTTGTTTCAAAATAAAAAGTTAAAAGAGAGGTGGGTGGTTGACTATTTTTCTAGAATCCACCAATGAGTGTAGGGATACAGCTCAATGGAAGAGTTTTTGCCTGGGAGGTATGTTCCTGGGGTCAAATTTCTGCAACACACACACACACACACACACACACACACACAATGTGATTGAGTCATAAGGAATCTGCTGTCATAAATACATCGGTACTTGTAATGGGGGTGCTAATAGTCATTTAGGGGATTGCCAAGTTTGGTTCTTGGGACAAACAAAGAATTGAATGTACAGGTAAAGCACGGTTGTGGAGAAACCAGAAAGACAGCTTTGTCCCTCATGATGGGAGGAACCCTAAGCCTGGGGGTACACCAAATGAACCTCTGGATTAGATACTTTACAGACGCCCTGAGTCCTCCCTTACCCCTTTGGTTCTGTCTAGATACCTACCCTGTGCCTTCCCACCATCTCCCCTTGAAATGTGTTCTGTGAACAAGAAGCCACCATCTCAGGAAGCCCTTTTGCTTTTTATTTACATCTACCCATGTCCCTCTACCTCTCCTTCATAACTCCATTGTAATAGGAGTGTGTTAGTTCTCTCAGGAACGGATTTCTGGTAGGAACGACCACACTTCCCCCATGGCATGATGCCTTTGCCAGAAGAGGGCCCTACCCAGCTTCTAAAACATCAATGAAATAGACCTCTGTTTTTCATACATTATCCATTCTCTAGTGTCCCTCTCATAGGAGCAGAAAATGAATGGAGACACCATGTATAGTGACCTGTGAAATAGTCATTTTTCTGGGGCTCCCAGTTCACATCTAGTTGCTGAGTCTCCCCTCTGAGAATAACAGAAATTAGCAGAGCCATGAGAGGCACTGATAAGGAAGCCTCAGATGTTTCGTTCCAAAAGTCTTTGTTGTTGCATTGTTTGTTTTTCAAAAGCAATGCCCGACTTTACTGCCTGGCCCACTAATGGAGAGTGAGGCTGCTTTTCCACAATATGGGCCATCAGGGGACAAATAAGCCATTTCTGCTTGCTGACACTAAAAGAAAGCCTTCTGCAAAAGACATGCTGATGCTGGTGTGTGGGACCTGGCACACACAGCCTGGGAATATGTGCACTGGTGTATGGCCCAGGGACACACAGTCTGGGAGCACTTGCAATGAAGGTATACGTGGACTGGGAACACATGAGCTGGAAACACAGCTCAGGTACACATGCACACAGGTACATATGACTTTACGGGAACATGCCCAGGAACATACACTCTAGATACACACAGTAGAGGTACACATGTGACATGACATGCGCCTGCATACACATAGCTGCAGACAACACCTAGAGCAGTGTTTGAGCTGTGGCACACACTAGTAGCCATGGACATCCTCCTGTCATCTTCACAGTGGCCCTTGAGGTCCTCAGTCACAACCGCAATTCTTCATAGTAGGGCACAATCTCAGTTGCCTAGTTCTCATGAAGAAATTATGAAAAATGATACTCTCCTCCACCAAATGGAAGGCAGATTAAAATAATCTGTAGTTGGGAAATAATTTAATATATAGTTCTTTTGTTCTCTTATTCAGTGTTAGTAGCCAGGCTGTGAGTTGTATTATGCTTGCTAAATACAATGCAAATTCAATATTTTTCTCTTTCTTTTCCTTTTTAAAATTCTTCTCTCATATATTACATCCCAACCACAGTTTCCCCTCTCTCCACTCCTGTAAGTCCCTCCCCCACTTCCCCTCTGCCCAAATCCATTCCTCCCCTATTTCCCTTCAGAAAATGGCAGTTCTCCCAGGAATAACATTGTATAACAAGTTACATAGTAAGGCTAGGCACAAAATTTCAGATCAAGGCTGGACCAAGCAACCCAGTAGGAGGAAAAGGTTCAGAGATACCCCCTACTTTTACTGTTAGGAGTCTCACAAGAACACCAAGCTACATAACCATAACATATATGTAGAAGACCTAGCTCAACCCATACAAGGTCCATTTTTGTCATTTTAGTCTCTGTGAGCCCTGATTGGTTGATTCTGTGGGATGCATTCTTGTGGTGTTCTCAATCCCTCTGGCTCCTACAATCCTTCCTCCCTGTCTTCTGTAGGGTTCCTCTGGCACTGTCTAATGTTCAGCTGTGGGCCTCTGCATTTGCACCTACTAGTTTCTGGATGATGATTCTCTGTTGATAATTGGGCTAGGTACCAATCTATGAGTATAGTAGAATATCATTCAGAATTATTTAATTGAAATTACTTTTTTGTCTGTTATATTTGGTTCTATCCTGAGTCTCTGGGCTTTCTTGCCTCTGATTCCTGGCCATCCAGGCAGTGTCGGCATGGGCCCCCTCTCGTGGTGGTGGTGATGGTGATCCTTAAGTTGGACCAGTTCTTGTTTGGCCTCTCCCACAAGTTCTAGGCCACCATTACCCCAGCACATCTTGCAGTCAGGACAGATGGTAGGTCGAAGGCTTTGTGGCTGGGTTGATGTCCCAGTCCCATTTCTGAGAGTCTTGCCTGGTTATAGGAGATGTCCAGTTTGGGCTTTGTATCCTCCAATACTAGGAGAATTTGCTAGGGTCACATATATTCCAGGGAGTTTCGACTTCACTAGATTTCTACATTGTTCTCCATCTTCAACAAATGGAGCTGGTCTAATAGGATGTCAACATGTAGAAGAATTCAAATAGATTCGTACCCATCACCCTGCAAAAAACTCAAGTACAAGTGAATCAAAAACCTCAAGATAAAACCAGATACACTGAATCTAATAGAAGAGAAAGCCTTGGACATATTGACCAAGGAGATGACTTCCTAAGCAGAACATTAATAGCACACACACTAAGATCAACAATTAATAAATGAGACCTCATGCAAGGCAAAGGACACTATCAATAGGACAAAGCAGCAGTCTACAGAATGGAAAAAGCTTTTTCACGACTCCACATCTGACAGAGGGTTAATATCCAAAATATATAAAGAATTCAAGAAACTAGACATCAACAAACTCAATAATCCAATTTAAAAAAAATAGGGTACAGATCTAAACAGAGAACTCTCAACAGAGAAATTTCAAATGTCTGAGAAACAAAGAAATGTTCAATATCCTTAGCCATCAGGGAAATCCAAATCAAAAATACTTTGAGATTCCATCTTACACCTGTCAGGATGGCTAAGATCAAAACCACAAGTGACAGCTCATGCTGGAGTGGAGTCTTTAAACAGAACCCAGAAATGAAGCAGAAGCAAGAGAAAGCAGTGAGTTCTGGCTGGATTCGGTCTTTCACTTGTCATATTCCCTTCCTGCATTAGTTTCAGTTAAAAAGTTGAACTTAAAACTCAATGTCCTAATACATATCTTTTGACTTTTCCTTTGTTGCTTACTTAGTATGTTTTACTCTCTGCTCCAGACCTCTTAAGCACTGAGACTCCTATTCCTCAAGAATATTTCATGTACATGTAAATCATATATGTATGAAAATCAGAGAAAATAAGTACAAAATGAAGCATTTACAGACAATAAATGATAAAGGAATTTATTCATCTATTTTTAATTAATTCATTTTTATTAGAAAAGTATTTATCTTATGTGCATGGCTGTTTTGTCCACATGCATGTCTGAGTACATATGAGAAGCTAGAAAAGGTCATCAAATCACTTGGAACTGGAATTATGGTGGTTGTGAGCCACTGTGCAGGTGTGAAGAATCAAACCTGGGTCCTCTGAAAGAGCATCCAATACTGGTAACTGCTGAACCATCTCACCAGCTCCAGGAATTTATTTTCAAACACTCCTTTAGAATATGTATAATTTTACTGTTTTTGAAAGCTAAAATCTGATTTGCATACTAATGAGATGGATGTGTTGTCTTAATTTTTACAAGAAGAATTAAATTTGGCTGAATCTATGCTGCTGCAGGGCATAGATAGAACTTAGAGTGCCTTCAACAATTTTTATAGTTGTTATGTGAGTTTATTAATAACAAGAACACTGTTCCACATAAATACATAGGACAAAATGGCAGAAGCGGGTTTAGGGCTGGTGTGGGAGGTCCTTCTGTCTATGTGTTGCTTTTATTGGTTAATGAGAAAAGAATCTGCCTGGGCCTATAGCAGGGCAGAACAGAGCTAGGTAGGGAAAACTAAACTGAATGCTGGGAGAAAGAAGGCAGAGTTGAGGGGAAACCATGTAGCCCTGCCAGAGACAGATGCCAGATGGAACCCTTCAGTAAGTCATAGTCATGTGGCAATATACAGAGTCATAGAAATGGGTTAAATTAAGATGTAAGAGATAGCCAATAAGAAGCTAGAGCTAATAGGCCAAGCAGTGATTTAATTAATACAGTTTCTGT
>LOJH01047250.1:0-13250 GCA_001685095.1 Ellobius talpinus
AGAGACAGAGACAGAAGGAGAGAGAATCCTACTGATTCAAATATGGACTGGTCTCCAAGTTAGTTCCAAATAATGACTGCTTGAGTAGTTGTGTTTTATCACCCGTTTTTGACTTAATCACTACTCTGAACTTTTTCACAACACCGTAAAAGGGCAGATCTGGACAGCCAGGATAATACTTGGTAATCAAACACCCTTGGCTGCAATTTCCTGGACCCGAGATAGATTACTGTCTAGGAAGGTGGGAGAGGAGGTCGTCTGTAGTCTAAGCCAAGTCTGATAGAGAGCACAGCACAGATACAGCAGAGACCGATTAAAGCACTTCAGGGAAGATTTGATAGAGTCTTCTGAACAGACAGACCAAGACAAACAGACGCTGGGTGGGAGAAGTGAAGATATTGGAGTGAACCTGTGGTGAGAGTTCTTTCAAAAAACTCTAAGCTGGGAAAATATTATTTGTTTATCTGTACTATGGTTAAGTACAATTTGTCTATGTTGGGGTTTCATCTCGATTATAGATGTCAAGAGACAGAAGCTCAGCATCACCATGGATTCCGAATTGGAGCGTGTAAGATGAAATCCATGAGGTAAGACCCTGAGTGAATGCTGGAGGCTATAAAAGAGCAGAGAGAGGCTGCACACGTATGCACACTCCCTGTTTCAAGCCATGCCATGTATTGCACATTCAAGGACATCAGCAGCCATGGCCCTGTCTTAGTTAGGGTTTCTATTGATGGGATGAAATACCATGACCAAAAGCAAGGTAAGGAAGAGAGGTTAAATTTGATTTATGTTTCCACATCATTGTTCAACATTGAAGGAAGTCAGAACAGAAACTCAAACAAGGCAGGATCCCAGAGACAGGAACTGGTGCAGAGGGCATTGAGGAGCGCTGCTTACTGACTTCCTCCCCATAGCTTTCTCAGCCTGCTTTCTTACAGACTCCAGCACAACCATTCCAGGAATGAATGATACTGCCCACCATGGAGTGGGCCTTCCCCCATCAATCACTAAGAAAACGCCCCATAGGCTTGCCAACAGTCCTATCATTTGAAAGCATTGTCTTTTCTTTCTTAATTAAATAATTAATTAATCTTTCCAGCCCAGTCACAATTTTCCTTGCCTCCCTCCTCTCCTTCCAGTCCCTCCTGCAAACCACTACCCCTCCATCCACTCCTCCTTTTTCTTAGGGAAAGGGCAGCCCTCCTATGTACATCAGACAGGCACGCATATCAAGTTATACAGTAAGACCTCCTTTCCTGATAATGCTAGACAAGGTAACCTAGTAGGAGGGAAGGGTCCCAAAACAGGTACCAAAGTCAGATACAGCCCCTGCTCTCACTGTGAGGAGTCCCACAATAATGCCAAGCTACACAAGTGTAACATACGTACAGAGGGCCTAGGTCAGTCCTATGAAAGCTCTCAGGTTGGTAGGTTAGTCTTGCAATCCCCCCTCACTTCAGGACTCTCAGAGCTTCCCCCAATGTTTGGCTATGAGTTTCTTCATCTGTTTCCATCAGTTGCTGATGAGGCCTCTCTGATGACAATCAGTCTAGGTACCAATCTATGAATATAGCCAATATCATTAGGCATCATCACACTGACTATTTTTATTGCCAGTCATATATGGTTCTATCTCAGGTCTTTAGGTTGTCAAGACCCTAGGTCCTGACCCTTCAGGCAGTGTCAAGGGCCTCTCACGGTATGGGTTTCACGATGGACCAGCCACTGGCTGGCTATTTCCATAATTTCTGCACCACCATTACCACAGCACATCTTGTAGGCAGAGACAATTGTAGGTCCAAGGTTATGTGGCTGGGTTGGGGTCCCAATCCCTCCAGTTAACGTCTTATGAAGGCATTTTCTTTCTTTTTCAATTTTATTTATTTATTTGTTTGTTTGTTTATTTTACATGCAGGCCTTAGTTCCCCCCACACTCTCCTCCAAGTCCCCCCCTTATTCTCTCTCTGTTCCCATTCCCCAATCTACTCCCCCTGTTTCTTTTTAGGAAAGGGCAGGTCTCCCATGAGTATCAACAAAACATGGCATATCAAGTTGCAGTAAAGCTAATCATCTCCCACTTATTAAAAGCTGGGCATGATGACCCAGATTGTGGAGTAGGGTCCCAAAAGCCAGTAAAAGGATCTGAGACAACCCCTCTTCCCAATGTTAGGTGTCCCACAAGAGGACCAAACTACACAACTGTAACATAGATACCTAGGTCAGTCCATATAGGCTCCCTGATTGTTGGTTCAGTCTTTGTGAGTTCCTATAAGCCCAGGTTAGTTGATTCTGTGAATTTTCTTGTGGCATTCTTGACCCCTCTGGCTACTATAATCCTTCCTCCCCATCTTCCAGAGGACTCACAGAGCTCTGCCTAATATTTGGCTGTGGGTCTCTTCATCTGTTTCCATCAGTTGCCAGATGAAGCCTCTCTGATGACCATTGGGCTAGGCACCAATGTGGTCACCAGAGATGGCCAGTTTGGCTACATGCCTGCTATTGCTAGGAGTCTTAGCTGGGGTCATCTTTGTAGATTCCTGGGAGATTCCTTGCCGTAAGCTTCTACCTGACCTGAATTATCCCCCCTTCCAATAGTCTCTTTCAGTACCTCTCCCCTCTCCCCCTCTGCATCCCCAGCCATACCCCAACCCGACTGCTCATGTTCCCATCCCCACCCTTCTTTAGTCCATTCACAAAGCTTCCTCTATTTCCCCTTTCCAGCAAGATCAGGGTGTCCACCCCACGAACACTCCTTGTTACCTGTTCTCTCTGGGTCTGTGTGCTGTAGCATAGTTATCCTTTATTTTACAGCTAATATCCACTTACAAGTGAGTGCATGTTACCGACTTTAGAAAGCCAGCTCCCGGTCAGTACCAGGGTATGTAAACAAAATTCACAAAGGAAGCAGGAGCTAGACTTTTCTATCTGAGGGGTAAATAAGGAAACACATACTTTCTGCTTGTAAACTACGAGAAGAGGAACGTGCACACAGTCTCCTGATGGTAGCCTTCTCTTTACTTCAACTTAAATAATCTCTCTTTACAGTTTCATGTTACATCTATGTTCACATGGCTGCACATCTTCTCTTACATACATCATTTCTCCTCTGCATCTCTTTGCTATTCAGCCTCATCTTCCTTGCCTCCACGCAATTACAAATCTCCACACAGCCACAGCTCTCTCTCACGCATTCACACTCACCTACTTCTGTATTATTCATTCTTTCTTCATTCACTCATTCTCACTCATTCATTCTCTCACACTTCTGTCTCCCACAGCAGCCTCCTCCGGTCTATCTCTGCCTTGCCGCTCCTTCTCTGCTGCCTCTGCTCTTCTCACAGCTAAACTCTGGACAATTGTAAGTTACATCTTTAGGGACCACCCCATTCTCAAAACCCAAGACAAATCACTCAGTTTCTCTAAGGCTAGAGATGTCATGCTGACTCATGTTTCTTTCCCAGATAGAAAATGACTTTGGAAATCAAGACTTAACAATAACCATTAGATAGCTGAACCTTGAGGTTGGGGAGTACATGCAGACTAATGTTGCCTCAGACTCTGGCCTTGAATCATAATCAGTAAAACAACACCTGGGGAAATGGTCTTGTTTATGTGTCTCTAGGGGCAACCAGATGTTGCTTCCAGGGGCAACCATCCTGCTTTGAATCTGCTCTGAAGTCTAACTTAGCTGACTGTGTAAAAGGCTGTCTTTGTGACTGAGAATCGCATGTCAGTCTGAGTAAAATAAAATATAGGCAGAAATCATCTTCTTGATGATCCACAGCTATATGTGTGTCCAACAAGTATAAAACACACCATCAAAGGGCCCTGGAAAGAACCCCACAGCTGTTCCTATTAGGGAGGCATAGCAGGGGCATCTGAGAAAGATACGGGAACACCTGGTCATCCAGTCAATAATGCCAAAGCTTTGCCAAGTAGGGCTCCCCAAGTGAGCTGACTTGTTAAACACAAGTTGTAACTCTGTACATTCCCACGCCTCTCTGCAAGAACAAATCATGTTTGTCTTTCTAGGTCTTGGTTACCTTAGTCAGGGTGACTTTTGCTAGTTCCATCCATTTGAATGAAGGCATTTTCTTAGTTAAGATTCCCTTCTCTCAGATGTCTTTGAGTTGTGTCAAGTTGACATAAAACCATCCACAATAGGCCCCTTAATCTTAGGCAGAATCATGGAACCAAATGAAACTGATTTCCCTCATAATCTATTCTGTTATATTGTTATGTTCAACAGAAATGGGTTATTTCCTACCATGGTCAAAAACTGTGCTTCAAATAGGAAAATCCTCCACTGCTTGCTAACACAGCCTTATACCCCAGTTATACCATTATCTGACCTTGGAAACTACTTCTCTGGGTTTTAGTTTCCTTAACCATATAAAAGATTTGCATCCTGCAGCTTTAAACTGATCACCTGGAGTAGCGGTTTTCTAACGGTGGGCGGTCCTCTAGTTTATTACACTTTCTATTCTATCTGCCCTGTCTTTGGCAACAATGGAATTTATTTTTTTGTCAAGAAGCGCTTTATTAAAAAGTCTTGCTGGGAGATTTAATAAGGAGCCAACAGCCCAGCCGGTCTAATCAGTGGCTGAGCTGCGAAACTTCACCCCTGCAGCCCCTTCCCAGGATCCTCTGTCCCCACACATGCTACCCAAACTCTCTCAAGACTCCAGCTTCAAAGCCTTTGCCTTTGAAAAACAACCAAGACAAATGAGGAACAGCAGGTGTGAAATAAAGCTTAAAACCTGCAAGGACCAGCTGAGGACCAGAGGGAGGCAGAGACACACAGTCTGTGAGGAGGACTTCCCCAAGGAGGAGGGGCGGAGGCTGAGGAGACTGATGCAGAGCTGCTGTGGCTGGCATAGAATGGGTGTCCAATGGAGCGCTTGCCCTGGGCTGTGTCCCAGTGACCCTGTTTCCCCTAACAGAAAGAATAAGGAGTGGGAGACCTTTAAAAGGCCCCTGTAATGAAGGAACAGGAAGCACAGAAGGTGGAGGGCGGAGTTTTCCCTGATACACTAACCAGGAAAAGTCATACCAAAGGTTGTTTCAAGCAGAACTGAAAGAGTTGAGGATAAGAGTAGAAACAGCCAGGTAAAGATGACTCTGGCTCCCAATTCCTTCCTCTGCGGAAGCAATGAAAGTTTGCAAAAATAGCCAGAAACTATTTTCTTTTTCTGAACTCTGGAAATCAACCAACTTTATAGCCACCTGGAGAGCATTTATTCAAGCAAATCTTAGCAAGAACAGTTCCTCTGTGGCTCCAACATTTCCTGCCAACAGTCTTGCAACTGAGCCCTGAAGCAGTCTTACAACTAACAACAGCCAGAAATCCTGAGGAGAGTTAACAGGCTTGCCACACCCTGGAGATGGAGCTGGAAGAGCAAAGGGGCTACTAGAGTTCCTGAGCCCTAATCCCAGGGAATTGTCTTGTCTCTGCCATGGTTTCTTGGAATTTTCCATCAGAAAGGGCAGGTATTTGACATGACCAAGAGCTCCCCCAGGAAAAAAACCACCTTTTCTTCATAGACGCTTGCTGAAAACAGTATAAGGCAGTTGGATATTACAACTGCCCATAGCAAATGACAAAAGTCAGATCAGATAAAAGCTTGACCGAATTGATTAATAAGACAACTTTTGGTGTGGGAGACTTTGAAAATTTATAACAGTGGACCCCTAGAAGGCTGTGGATGAACAAGAAAGAGCAGCGCTGCTCCTAAGTGTGCAGCTGGAGTTTGTCCGTTAAGTCTCTGTGCACACAAGAAGTAGGAGTGAAGGCAAAATCAAAGCAGGTTGGGGCAGAAGGATACCCCCAACATTCGGCAGTGAGCCTGAGTATTGCTGGCTCTAGAAGCCTTGAGAATCTCTGTCCAATGCTCTGACAGGATTGACAGAATTTTAGGTCAGCTGACCAAGGAAAAATGAGAAGTCTCGAAGGTAAGGAATGAGAAAGGGGACATAGCCTTGTAGAAGTCAAAAACCCTTATAGAAGTCAAAAAAGATTCTTACAAGAATATCGGGAGCAGTTGTCTACTTACAGGCAGAATATGCATATAAAGCTAACGCATTTCTAGAAATATAGAGTATAAATATTGGCTCAATCTGTCAATCAATGAATGTATGTCCATAGGCTTATAAGAAGAGATTAGGTTAATATATTTTTAAAATATCTCTCACACATAAAAATTCATGGATCAGATAACTACACTGGTGAATTCTACCAAATGTTTAAAGAAGAATTAACGAGGGTTCTTCACAAGCTCTTTCCAAAAATAGGAACTAGGGAGGATTCTCGATCTCATTCCATGAAGCCATTATTATCCTGAAAGCATAATAAAGGAAAATGGTAAACCATTTCGACCCCAATGACTACAAAATCCTTAACAGAATATTAGCAAACTGATACTGTATCTTAAAATAATAACACACCATGACCAATTAAGATATACCCCGGAATCTAAGATTCTATCATTTGTTATAGTATGTTCTCTCATCAGAATAAAAGAAAAACAACAAAACAAATAAAAAAAACCCACCATCATCTCAGTAGATAGTGAAAAATACATATAACAAAACTCAGGACCTTACATGAGAAATATATTCTGAAAAAATTGAGAGGCTCATCAATCATATACAGCTACGGCCCCTTCAAGCTATAGTGATGACTGGCCTGGAAAGACATTACCATTGGTGTAAGGGTGGCGTAAACATCATGGGAGTGACTAACTGCTTTCTGATTGGATCTAAGTCCCACTCTGTAGGATGAAACCCGTATCTGACACCATTACTGAGTTAAGAACCTACAGCTAAATAGGCCATAGGCTCTAGGGGAGAACCCACTCCAGTCCTATTATGCAACTAAATGTCCACAGTATAAACTAATTCCTAATGTTTTACTCCTACCCCCACAGATCAATGTATCTCTCCTCTCCCCATCTGAGAAGCTTCTGCAGAAGACTGTGTATAACACAGTGATTACACCTGGTTAAGGTGCAGAGAATTAGAGATGCCAGAATTTTCAGCCCTAAAGGAATTATACATATATAAAGGCACACCACACACACACACACACACACACACACAAAACCTCCCTTTCCAAGACTCATGGATTATTTTGGAAAAGAAAGTAGAGAAGTAGAGAGAGTGTAAGAACCAAAGGCAGTCAATGATGACAGTGATCTCCGGACATAGCAGAACTCAGTGGTTCAGACCTCACATCCAAAACCTGTACAAGATAAAAGCAGACAAATTCCAGCAAGGAGAGGGGTCTGGACATACAAGTCCATCTCAAACTGTGGAGATAATGGCAACCATTACCTGCGGGGGAAAAGGAAAGACAGTTTGCTCTATGAGGGTAGCCCGTGATGAGTCGGTGACTACCCTCCAGTAGAAGACCAAACATCAGAGAATCGTTATTGGATCTTGAAGGATTTTTTTCAATATGACACAGACTTTGGTGGGCACGGAAGGGGATGCAAATTAGGGAAAGTGTTGGGGAAGGGAGAGGGTAGAAATGATCAAAACACATTGCACAAAACTCTCCAAGAACTATTTTAAAGGGAGCTCCCTCGGCACGATAAGCACCCTTGTGAACACCACGGCTAACACGGGGCAGGGTGTTTCCATCTAACTTCTTTACAGGGTGTGCTGGACTTTCTAGCTCGGGAATCCAGGCAAGAGAAAAGGGGGTGGGGTATTAGGCTATAAAGGAAGAAACAAAAGAATTTTTATGTTCTGAAGGCTTGACTTTGTATTTAAAAAAATCTTCATGAGTGCCAAGCCTCCTAGCATTAATAAGAGTTGGGCATGGCTTCAGAATGTAAAGTCTATATATAAAACACATATATGTATGTATTTATACACATAAGATAACACACAATCTGTATATATACATATATATGACAAATGTGGACATAAAAACACTTTCATTTTTGCATTTATAATATCAAAAAGAGTAAAATAGGAATTAATTTAAGAAAAAGTAGAATTTTACAGTGAAAACTATTAATAAAAGAAGTTAAACATTTTAACATATTTTTAATTAGCATGTATTAGTTTAACAAAAATTAGTTATATTATTACATTTTTATACATGCTAATGTATTTTGGTCATATTCCTCCCAATGCCTCCTACCATTGGTTCTCCTAGTAAAAGTCTTAAGTAAAAATGGGTTTGTATCCATGGATCAGAAAAATTAGTGCTGTTCATATAGCAGGTTGAGAAAACTAGTCCCATCCCTATCCAAAAGAATGAAGGGACAGAGAGATGGTCCAGCTGGTCAGAGCACTTTCTGCTTAGTGGTGCGGACTGGAGTTTACATCCCAGCAGCACATTCTACAGTTCCCAAATTCCCAAAACACATGTGTGCACGCAGAACTAGGCACATGCTTACACACACATGCGGATGCTAACTCACACAGAAATAGCTGCGTGTATACAGATAAACAAATAAAGTAACATGAAGAATGGAGAACTAATACTCCAGTATAAATAAAGTATGCTAAGTGAGAGATGGCAGTGTAAAAAGACAGCATTTTTATGATTCCATTGATAGGAACTGTCCAGAATAAGCAAATCATGAAGACAGGAGATTCCTGGTTGCCCTGAACTGGAGGATGGAAGGGGTGTGCAATGACTATTAGCAGGAACGGAGTTTATCTGGGGATTGTTGAAAATTCTCTGTAAGGGTGTGCAGTGACTATTAGTAGAAATGGAGTTTATCTGGGGAATGATGAAAATTCTCTGTAAGGGTGTGCAGTGACTATTAGCAGGAATGGAGTTTATCTGGGGATTGTTGAAAAATCTCTGTAATATGGATATTGATTTTTGACAACAAGAGTGTAGGACGTAGATGCAAAAATGGAGACCTTGTTTCAAAGGGGATAAGAGAGGGTTTACTCTGAGAAAAATATGAGTGGTCATGGCCTGGGGACATAGGTTTTGGTCACCTCAAATTCCATGTTCCAGTAAGGTAACAGTTTCACAAACATTTTATAGTAACACAATTAAAAAAGTCATAAATCAAGATACTTTTCCAATATATCGCTGCAAATATCAGAAAAATGGGTTACAGCCAAATAGAAAAATCTCAATTCTATCCCTCAGATGCTATCTTGTAGTACTCTTAGCCTTTTGATCAGTTAGCAATACGGTTTGATTAAATTGATGCATTCCAAAAGATTTTTTATCTGTTAGTCACAGAGATGAGGCCAAAGATAACCCAAAGTCAGCTGCAGTTAGTCCCTGGATCTGCAAATGCTCCAACTCTCCTCAGCACTGACTCCCTAGCCAGTCAGGCTTGCAGAAGGCACAGTAGAAGGTGAGGCTGCTTTCCAGAAACTTCTGGTGGCTGTTCCCCTGTTGACCAATAATCCTATTTTGTTCATCCCCAGGCCACATGTTTATTAAGCAATATTATTAAATACTGTAATGTCTTTCATAGCTAGGAAGGTTCATCCTCAGAATGTGATGTAGCTGAGGCTGAGTAAGAAGCAAGACAGCAATCTTTTTTTTTTNAAAAAGGAGTATTGGTAAAGCTGTTGAGAAACTCCTGGATCACATCAAACCTGTTGACCACCATGATCTGCCTCTGACGGTTTTTCTCTTTTGTCCTCTACCTGGCATAACACAAACATGTGGCATATAATAAGATAACTGCTTAAAATTAAAATGATTAAGGATATGGTTTGGCCTAATGGAGAGGAAGTAACAGATGAAGGAATCATGCATTTCACACAACCAAAATTTAAATAAAATAAAAAAGCACTGGGTTGACTACACATCTCCCTCCAAATATTTCCTTCATATTTGGAGTATTTACACAAATCTATCATCTTGTGATTTTACTTTTCCTTTCATCTAGTTTGCTTGTAGCAGCTATAACCTCATGTGAGGTGGTTAGCTCTAATGCTAAGAAAGTAATCTTCAATATTCAAGTTAACCTGAGCTTTTATCTTTGGATATGCACTTGGTCTGTTTTATTTCATTAACATTTTACCCGATTTATGTTGAAAAAGTAAATAGAAAATGATAATACAAAAGAAACTAGATAACAGTGCAGTGTTCCTTTAAATGTTCTTTTTTATAGCAAGAATAGCTTTTAATAAACCAATTATGAACAACAGTGACAGAATCAAGAGATTAGAGCTGGTATAAGTTAGAACTTTATAGTCCTTGTAAGCATAACTAAATATTACTTTTTATTTTAATGTTTAGAAATGGAAGCAGAGCTAAAGTTATCTCTGTACTAGTGTCTATTTGTTTCTATTACCAGTATATGACTATTGTTTAGTTAAAAAATTTAATCCTTGCTAATTTTACTATAGGACAATATAATACTAATTTAATAAAGCCCAGCACAACATATGTTTATATTATCATTATGAGCTTTTCACAAGAGACTGTTATCTTTTTAGTATTTGGATAAGAAGATTAACTCACTTTTAAAGTATCCCAACTAGAGTAAATGGAATTAAAGTTACTCTGTTAAACATCTGTGCATTTTATAGGGCAGTGATCTTCAGCTTCCCTAACACTGAGACCCTTTAACATAGTGGTCCTCAGCCTCCCTAATGCTGTGACCCTTTTATGCAGTTCCTTATTCTATGGTGTCCCTAACAATAAAATTATTTTTTTGCTACTTCATAAATGTAAATTTGTTATTGTTTTGTATCATAGTATAAATATCTTATATGCAGAATACCTGATATGTCACCCCTGTGAAAGTATCATTTGAACCTCAAAAGAATCATGACCCAGGTTGAGAACTCCCGGTATAGGGTCTTTTATAGTGTTTAATTTATTGTATCTTAACAGTTTTAATATCAAGAGAAACAGTAATCTAAATAACTGGACCAAGTTGTATAGTTTTAATGGAATAAAGTTTGCTTAATCTGTAAGAATTTGGATTTATTTAAAACAAATCGTTTGACAATTTTAAAACCAAAGCTCACCTTTAGTGAACATTTGGTGACAACCACTGAATTAACAGGTCACCACGCTAGGGAGGCTGAGCACCACTTTGTCAGTTTTTAAAAATGAAAATCCAAATTATACTGCATAGGTGTGTAAATATGTGTTTTTCATAAAGACAGTAAGAACACCTGAAATTTTTTACATGAAAACTAGAATTTAGTAAGGTAAGGATTTTGGGTAGCCAAACAGAATGGAAAGATATGATTGGGAGTGGGAGAGTTAGTTTTTTGGAAACACAGGTATCAATGGAACAGAAGATGAATATGGTCCACACTTCCGTAGTCTACACGGATGTGTTTTCAGGTGCAAGGGGCATCTGCTTGGCATGAAATGTGAACCAAACTGCTCATCTTCTTGAGGTTTGTAGTGCAGCCATGGGTTAGAGCAACCCAGATGACGTCTCTTCCTCCAGTCTGAACAGTCTGATGCAGAGGCCTTTTTACCCCTGAGCTCATGAAATAACCTGATTTTCTTTATCTTCAAGGGACACTCTTGTACATGATTTTGAATTTAATTGTCTTATTTAAAAGTTCTTTTTTGAAAGCTGTTTTTGTAAACATTTCTAAACTTAAGAAAAATCTTACCACTGTCAAAAGAATCAAACATGAATTTTATCTCAGGGTACTGAATTTTGACCTTAAAAATTTAATAGCCTTTATATTATAATCAACTTAGTTATAACTGTACTTATTAAATTTCATTTTTTACAATCTTTATACAATTTAATTTAATCTTATGACATTTTTATTCATTTGCATTTTGGAACAATCTTTATCTTACCAAAATCTTTGTTCATCCAAAAACATTTTTCTTTTCTTTAATCTTCTTTTACCAAAAATATGCCTCATGCCTATAGACATTTTATCTCATTTTGAAAAACTTGATGAGTTTGCTTATATTATAATTATAATTATTATTATTATTACATAGCTTAGAAAATATTTTAATTAGATAATTTTAGTGAAAATTCAGAAAGATTTATAAAACATATATATACATATATGGTATCAAATATGCAAAAGTTATAAACAAAAGTAAAACACATTAATAGTCTTATTTTTAAAACCAATTTAAATTATTTGTTAAAGATTTAAGTAATCATAGCCAACACTTTGAAACAGTTTTTGTTTTTAAAAAGCACTCACTTCTCAACAGAGTTTATGAGCATCCAAAGAAGGATGAAGTCGGGCAGCTTTCGCTTTTTCCTTTGTGAGACCCCAGTTTACCTCTATAGTAGATAACTCACTTCAGTGTGTTATCTGAACTATTTGTTCTTTCTTTAAAATTCAAAACATAGAGATAAATAATAGTTTCTAATATATTATGATGTAACTTATTACAGTTATCTGCAAACTTTAGGATGCGTTTTTTAAGTCTTGAAGCAGCTTTTCAAAATGACAATTGAAAAATTGTTTAGAAATGTATCCTCCATAGGCCTGGTGAAGAGATGGGCCTTGAAAAACTGACCTTTGTTTATGTTAAATAGGCAGTGCTGATGAAAATATTGAAAAGGCTTATATGTTTACATTGATATACAAATACATATACAAACAAAACATTTCTAAATGCCCAGACATAAGTCTTCCTCTTAATCCTTGAACTGGAGGTCAGCACCCCACAGAAGAACAATTATCTAAAAAAAATAAATAAATAAAATTATCCTGAAGAAGGAGTAATGGTCTCCTAAAATTAACACCAGCAAGTAATAGGGACCAGGTTGTAGGTGCAGAACTGAAGACAGGAGTCAAGGAGATAACACCTTGACACGAATTGTATATTTATGTATATCTGTTCTTTAAAAATGATTCTTAAGAAAATTAAACTTAAAAATTTATATTAACTATTTCAGAGAAAGACCCAGGACCACTAGCCATCTTTCACATTGATTAAATAAACAATTTTTATCCTTTACCATTATTTTGCCCCTTTAGTTAGCATTCTGGAAATGCAACCAACCTGAAGTTGTTGAGGCATTTGGAGCTCGGACTTTTTCCTTTTAAAATTTCACTGGGCTAATTTACCAATTTTCATTTACACAAACAATTACATAGTATATAATTTGGTATTTAATAAATGATGCAAAAACCTAAGCACATACAGACAATGTGGCTCTGATGAATGTTGTCTCATGTAAAGTATTACAGCATCATGAGGCTTTCTGAAATACTTGATAGATGAAAACATATGTTTTAAGATGTTCAGAGTCTGGGACTGATGGAACATGTGATCAAACCGGACTCTCTGAATGTGGCTGACA
>LOJH01047255.1:8466-20593 GCA_001685095.1 Ellobius talpinus
TTACGCTGGGCGCATCCCGATAGCGGGCGCGGGAGCCGCTGGCCCTAAGCCTTTCCAGATGTGGCCGCGGCGCGCGCTGGGCTGTGGGCCAGGAGGCCGCCTGCAGCCGTGTCCGGAGGCCGCAGCGCCAGCGGCAATGCCTGCGTCCTGAGCGTCCGGGAGGAACGAGGGTCCCGGGGGTTCTCCCGAAGTCACTCGCGGGTGGATGGGGGATCCCGAGGACCACGTGATGGCCCGGCCCCTTCGAGCCCCGCTGCGGAGGTCCTTCAGCGACCACATCAGGGACTCCACCGCCAGGGCGCTGGATGCTATCTGGAAAAACACCAGAGAGCGAAGGCTGGCAGGTGAGAGGCATGGGGGAGAGCCGGGAATTAACCAGAAAGCCTTTGAATGCACCGACTCTGTCATTAACTCGCGAATTAACAACCTAATTAGCTGGAATATAGTAGTCTCTGGCCCTCTATATTTCGGGATGGGGTGTTTCTTTTTCTTTTATTGCCTCTTGTTATTGGTCTGATTGTTTCCAGTTAAGGGTTTTGAGCTTGTTTTTAACCTTGAGAAGAAAAGCAAGGTCCTTTGGAGTGTCAGGAAATCAGCGATGCAGATGACAAACTGCAGGCAGTGGCCCTGAGCTCTGCAGAGCCTCGGTCGAGGGTCATCTGAGCAGTCTGGCCTTAAGTGGCGTGGCCTGACTGGGGCAGGCCAGGGGCCTGGCAGGGTTAGTGGAAGTCCCACCCGACCTCAGTCAGCTGGTATTTCCTCCAACCTAAGCTCTGAGTTCCAAGAGGGTACCAGGTATGCCAGAAACAGCCGTTTGAGAGGCAATAAAATATTCACACATTGGTGTAATTCAGATGTTCCAGGGCTTGCGTGACAGGCCGCAAATGGCAGGACTGTGTTTGAAGGACCCCAATGGAAAAACAGGAGATCAGCTTAATTCTAGGTAGGAAGAATTTTCTGAAATCGACAGTATATTCGCACTGTGGCGGCAAATGACCCCAGGAGAAGAGCCGTATTCCAACAACCTTCTAGGACTCCTCGTTGGTGGGCTGGGCGAGCTTTATTTACTATGCTATCCACGTGGAGGGGTCAAAGAGTATGTTTTCTCGACTTTTTGTTGTTTTCCGAATCCTGGACGGACTCCAGGAATTGTTAAGAGCTTGAAACGTGCCGCCAAACATTGAACCAGGTTTATGGGCCATATTCTTGACAAAGGTCGCTTGATATCAAGAGATTGTCTCGACGGGACTGGCAGAAGGGGAATTTAAGGTGTGAGAATGTGATACGGCAGACTATGAAGATAAACACGAAAGTTTCATACCGTGGTAGGCTGAGCTGGTTGGAATGAATGTGATTTGTTTATTCCTTTTGAGACAAGGTCTCACTCTGTATCCTAGGCTGACCTTCACCTCTCCAAGGCTGAGGTTAGACATGTGAACCACACCATATAACAAATGAAAATTTTTCTCTGTTGATCTAAATAATACTTCCCAGGACCAGGAAAGGATGAACAATATTAAATTTAGCCAGAAAGCATGGCACAGAAAACAAATTATTTTAAATTTTATCATGTTATTACTGTTTGAAAACAAAACGGGATGCCTTAATTAAAGCAATCAAACTTTCCAAATTATCCAGTGACAAGCTGCAGTTAACCAGAGGAAGCCAAAGATAAGGTATACAAGATACCCAACTAGAATTGTTTGACCCCAAAAAGAAAGAAAAGAACTATTTCTTTTTACTAATATAGCAATGTTTGATTGTGGTTTTCTGTTTTAGCTTGAATTTTTTCAGGCAAATTGAGACATTACTGTTTTCTTGGATTTCCTCTTCAATTTTCATAAACCTAGAGTGTGACAACTGAAGACAGCTGAGAATGAGAATGTGACTTGGAATTATGAATTATGCCAATATAACTTGAAATTCAAAAATCATGACTTGGAAGTTCTGTGTCCTTCACAGTTTTGTTTTGGTTTGGTTTTGGTTATGTATTAACAGTCTATTTGTGGAGTCCAAATGCGGGAGCCGATATAAAGTCATTAATACAAACCACCTGGAGAACAGTCATTCCTTTTGACGTGTGATGGAAAATGAAGCATTCCCGTAGCTCTGGCAGCAAATAGGATTTTGCTACTCCAGTTACACTGAAGGAATTCTTCACGTTACTATGTTTATATAGAAAAAGAACTGGGTGACAACTGATGCTAATTACTGGGGACCTGGGCACCATTGCTTACTCCCTGGCCCTTGGCTCATGACTGACACTGTCAGTGTTTGTAAACTGGAGATTGGTCTGTTGCAACCCTCAAGAGCGCTTACTCCCGCCCCCTCCCTTCCGGCATTTCCGCACTTAGCCCTCCCACCGGCGGAAACACTGAACCACAGCTGTTCAAAGTTCATGGAGATTTGCTTTTCTGAAACAGCAGTGAGAATCGTCACTATATGACAATCCCACTTGGCCTTCCCTTGCAGAACGGAGGGTAGTGGGAAAGTCCCCACCTCCCTCTTCGCTGTGAAACAAATGAGGTGGCAGGGATGGGAATTGGAAGCATCTAGTGGAAAGTTCTTCTGCACATAGTGACTGGGAGGCGGCTGCCGTGACGCTGATGGCCCCAGTGACTTAAACCCGGCTTCTCTACCACCAGAGGCTTTGGCTGTCTCTACCCAGGCAAAGAGTTTGGTCATGGCATAAAGTTTTAAGCTTTCTTTTTAGGTTACCTCTGTCTCTCCCATGTCTTGGTCAGTCTCTCTTTCTCTCCCCCGCCCCATAATTTAATAGTTCCTATTTATGATACCCCAAATTATGCCGTGTACAAAACCTGTCATTTACCTCCCCTTGCCTCAAAATCCTGTAAGGACTCTGTCGTTTTTTAAGGACCTGCCTTCTTTAATAAACAAAATACAGAACTGCCACTAGGAAAAGGCCACCCAGCTGTGAGAAACGACAGAATAGAGTCTTAATTTCACCCACTTCTATTTATCCCCCACTCTGCACCCAGCAACACCCCAAGTTTCTCTGACCCATGTCCCCAACCCTTTCTTGGGAGCAGTTGTGTCACTAAGTGGGAACCTGAGGACGATTGTGATTGATCGATGGGGCACACAGCCCTGGCTGTTGAACAGAGTATCTTTTCTCACACCTCTCTAAGGTCCTCACTTTCTCACATCAAGCATAGCTCGCCTTGTGCTGCCCACTCATCTCCCTTCTATTTGGTACCTGGACATCTTGGCATCAAAGTGCATTTCATTCCCCCAAACCAGTTGCCTCTTAATTGCTCCCCACAAGGCTTCTTGGCCTTATGTTAAGACAGATCTCTGTGGGTTTCTGATAAAGCCTGTGGCTCGCTTCTCAAAATATTTACAAATGTGTAAAGAACATATAGAGAATTATGAAGGAAACCAATTCCAATGAAACATACCTACAGAAGTGTTTGCAGCTCACAATGGTAATATAGTAACTTATTACAAACTAATTATATGATGATTTTAAAATATAAGAACTTGGGTATAAAGTCAACGGCATTTTCAAAGGCCCCAGTGTGCAACCCACTGTGATTTAGCTACATTAAGAACTAACCTGCGTTTGCTGCCCTGCTCTTTAACTTCGCTCTTTGTATAAACAGAGAATTCTAAAAAGCGATGGCCATTGCTGGGTCACCTGTGTAGAGCCTGGAACTTTACCATTTGGTTACTGAAGGACTGTAATGCCCAGAGGTGCCCAGTGGTTGGCCACTGAGGTCATAGGAACATCTGTAGACAGGAAAAAAAATGCCCATTATGTTGATCAGCGTGAGCTCAGATCCATAGGACTGCCGAGAAGGGCTGGATACAGACAGGTGCTATACACAGCTGTGCAGTGCGAGAAGCAAAAGCATAGTTTTTCTTGATAACAAAGTCCCAGGGACATCTAATAACCTGGAAAGAGGAAAGGCAGCTCATCTACATTCATGACTGTGGAAACTGCAAAGAGAGTTTAAGAAAATAGATGTATGGGTTTTTTTTTTCCTGTCCAACTTTCTGAATCCTTTGCTTCTACTCATAGACTGTTTAGCGCTTATGGTGGTTTTCAAATGTTGCCAGTAGCGTTGCCATGTGCTAGCTCTTGACCCAGTGAGGTATCAAGAGCTGTAGCTCCAGCAAAGGGCACCCATAAACATTAACCCTTATTACTGTGATGCCAGGCTCTCATAGTGAGCTGGCTATAACTTGATGTGTATTTAACAAAATTCTACAAACCGGTTAAGACGACTCTAAGGAAAAATAAAACCAGATTGAAATTAAAGGCAGAATTAGTTTTTTTTTTTTTAAAAAAAAAAACTGAAAATAGAGCAAATCCAGACTCGGAATATATAGTAACTTTCTTCAGCCTGAAAAGAGGAATTGATCAATTAAAAAGGAAATCTGTGCTATTTTTTAAAAGATCTAATAAAATGAAATAAATACACAGTATAAAACACATAGATTGGGAAAAGGGAATCCAATGGCTCTATTAAAGATATGATATCTTAATATCTAAGAGGGAAATCTAAATGTCTCAAATGTTAGGGCACAAGGCAGGGTGCCATCTCCACAGCTAAGCACCTAAGAAAGAGAAAAAGGCTAATTGACTATGAAGCAAGAAAATTTAGGCAAATTTCAACTTCGATGAAC
Organism: Ellobius talpinus; assembly: GCA_001685095.1. Classification (NCBI taxonomy): domain Eukaryota; kingdom Metazoa; phylum Chordata; class Mammalia; order Rodentia; family Cricetidae; genus Ellobius; species Ellobius talpinus. The sequence continues at coordinate 13,117 of LOJH01047255.1, forward strand.
TTAGCTGACATAAACCAAACCATGGATGTATGTGCACTGGATTGGGTCCCTGGGGTATTTTATTGTCTGTTTACTATCGTATGTCTTTTGGGAAAGAGATCTCTGTGTTTCAAATGACCGAGTTGTAACAAGCCAGCAATGTAAGTGTCTGGCCTGATTTGCAACGTACTCATTCTCAAGGATTCTGACCCCGTTCCAATGAAGGGCAACCACAACCATTGACTCTGCGAACTGCCCCGTGCTCCCATGGTTCACATTGAAAAGCAAGTAAAGGCACATGGAATGCCTTTTAACCAGGAGTGAGGTGTGCCCCCAAAATATGCAGTAAACAAAGACAGCCCTACTCTGGACTTTTAAAGCGAGACAGCCAACCATTAGGTTGCTTCATGAACCACTGTGACGTGAGGGGACAGCAGCTGAATTTACTATTTTGATAAAGAGAGAATGAGTCAATGTCAGGGATGGCTTTGATGTATGTTAGTATGGGGACTGGGTTTGCAGCTGTGCCTGGGACTGCCTGAGTTAAGAGTGTGGCTCTTCAAAGATCATGTGAAGTCAGAGGCTGAAGCAGCAAGCACGGGGCCTGCACAGCTCTGCACCAGGTCTTATGCACATAGATTAAAGCTGTCAGTTTAGTGTTTTCATGAAAATTCTGCGCATGTGAATGAGTGGTTGCGTTAGTCTCTTAGGACTCTCTTCCTCTGTTAGCTTGTCTTGTCCAGCTTTGCTGTGATAGTTTCCCTTTGGTCTTATGACGTTTTGTTTTGTTGTGTTTGGTTGTTACTTCTTACAAGCCTGTTCTGTTCTGATGAGATACAGAAGGGATCTGGAGAGGAGGGGAAAGGAGGAGGAACTGGGAGGAGCAGAGGGAGGGAAAACAGAAATCAGGATATATTGTATGAGAAAATAATATGTTTTTAATAAATGAGGGAAATTTAAAAAAAAAGATTGTGGCTCTTGCACTGGGTATCTTTGGACCAAACAGTGTGTTCCCCAAAAATACAAAAAGGGTGATAACAAAACCTGGATCATAATAAATAATTAATAGTTAAGTGAGCTACTATAAGGCATACTTAGAGGAGCCTTTGGCATACAAAGAAAGCACAGTCTCATTTTTGTTATTATCACTTCCCCCCTTTCTTTATGTCCTATTTCCTGAGACTCTTTGCCCTTGTAGCACGCTATCACAATAATCTGCCTAGGGCTTTGGAGCAGATGTAGCTCAATCAGTCCCAAAACCAAACAAGCTAACAAGTAAAACTTCAGTGGCAAATGAGTTTATTTCTATACCTCTGAAGAACAACAGTAAAAGACCCAAAGGAAGTGATTTTTTTAACAGACCTTTGTGAACTCCCAAAGGAAATGACCAGAATAACCGTTTCTTCACACTAATGGGGAAATCAACCTTGCATGTGGGTTTGTCACCCTTAGATGGGCAATCTCTGGACATCTTCCCAGGCAAGCTGGAACCTGCTTTGCACACCGCTGTATGGATAGAACCGAGCATGTAAAGGAGCAGAGGCATCTACCCTGGGGTGCCAAGCATGCGGCTCTGCTCTGGTGTGGAAAAGGGTACTAAACATCAAGGCCGGCGTTTGAAAGGGGTTGTCCTACATCCATCCCTACCGCTCTGGAGCAAAACAGCTGTAACTCTTTTATTTCTTGAAAGTGGTATCCATGGGTGGCAGTCCAACTTGCCAAAGGTCTCTGTGAATGGAATAACTAGATGTCTAAAGTCAACACCATGGTAGGAAGGACATATGTTTTGATTAAGAGACTAAAGCTGTGCTATGCAACACAAACTGGATTTAAAAGAACATTCCTCTGGAAGCTCCCGGCTCCAGAGGAATGATTTAGATGGAGATTGAGGTTAAACATAAATGTTGTTCAATGTCTGGTTTAGTCACTAATTTACTTTTAAAGTATTCTGTCAGTTTCAAAGAGGGAGGACCCAGCACACACATGGTATATGCTGGAGTCCTGTGTCACAATGAAGCCCAGGTACTGATTTGTCCCTCAGTATTCTTCCCTGTGGGTCTTCAATAAGCACGGATAGTTTCAAGTGCTTGCCTGGAATGATTGATGAAGACATAATTATAGTAAAGGCCAGACTTATTCCTGTCCCATGATAATCAGGCTCGTGATGGTGGTACTACTGTTGCTCTTATGAGCTGAAGGCTAGACCCCAGATCTATTGTGGTTGTGAATTAATGGTTGTGGCTGCCAGCAGGTGCTGCCGTCATTTGTATGTGTTCTATGGGTGCCCATTGTGCACCAGGCCTGTACTGAAAGGTCTAAAGAAATTTTCTCATTTTATCTTCAAAATCATCCTGAGAAGGAATACTACTATTTTTAGTCTCCTTTCAATTAAAGGATTTGGGGAAATATGTTCAAAATGCATTCATGGGTTTCATAGACAAAGTCTAGGAGCCTTCAAACCTGTCAACTATCTTTAATCCATTTTACAAAGATTTATTGAGGATCTAGTGTATCCCAAACACTACACTGACACTGAATGACAAACAGAAGACAGACAGAATCGTTGCCTACCTGTCATCAGTGACATCTGGCTGTGGACTTAAGGAGCACAGCCTGGGTCTAGTAAACCTCTTTTACTAAGTAAGAATTACAGATTAGCCCCAAGCTCATATATGAGATATATGAAGCTCATCACTGATAGGATCTTCAAACTTCCATCATCTGGGATGTGGAAGATAGCACACACATAAGGGGCAGTAGCAACGAGGTGTTTGTGTGGCTTTGAAAAACATGCAGTAGCCTGCTGTGCTCGTAGTATGAGCTGCACCGCACAAACAGCTGACTTTAGGAGGAGAGAAACTTCGAGCAGGAAGGTCTACTGTCACACTCTGCAACACTTGGTCCTGGAAACCAGGCTGGGATGACAAAACAATGAAGAAACAACAGACGCACAGACACACAGAGAAAATCCAGAGTAGGGTGACCTGTGCTTGCTCCAGTGGTCAACACAATTGCCCCATCACCTGGAAACCCAGCATTTCTAGTTTATCTAAATGGAGGAGCTGGGTTTATTTGATACAGCTGAATATTGAGGCAGGGCTGTGGAATACAGAGGAATGCAGCCAGCCGCAGGTATCTCAGTAGGGGCTCGCTGTAGTAGAGCCCTCTCCGGCTAAAGTTATCCCAGAGTAGAAGCATTTGGGCAAAGCCTTCCTCTGAGCCTTACCCAGGAGAGGTTTTGTCCCTGAGGCATCGGAGTCCTTGATGTAGCTGTGCTCATTACCAACAACACACTTTCACTGCGGACCTCACCCACTCCTTACACACTCGATCACTACTTCCTTCGCTCTGCACAGCTTAAATATATAGATTGAAGACCTCCAGCTTAAACTGCCCTATAGGTTCCTTTGGGGCCAGATCTCTTCTTGAACAGAGCACAGTCTGTAGAGAGGAATAAATAAGAGAGACGATCTGGTTCAGCCACAGAACCAAGAGAAATCCTCTCTCCAGAGACAGGTCAGGCTTGGTAGTATATCTTCCCTGGTAACTGGCATTTCTCCTGTTTAAAGGAGAAAAGGACTAACTTTCAAAATGCTAGGTCATATTTTTAAACATTTTTTTAAAAGATAAGTTGTTGACCTCCTTTTCAAAGTTAAGCGACAAAAAATGTAAAACACGTAGTGATCTAAAACAGGATGCTCTTGGCTGATTTAGAAATCAGAGTGAGCTAAAATTAGAAGTTGTGCTTTTAATAATTCAGTTTGCATGCACGATTATGCTCAGACTTCAGCGTCCATGAGTTATAGGCCTGAAATGGGTTGTCCGGTGTGATGTGGGATTCCACAGGAATTCTCAAAGATTCAAACTGGAAGTCAGTACTCCCTTTTGTCTCATAGTATCTTTAAAAATGCATTTTTGATCTAAATTTTTGAGAAAAAGGAAAAATAAGGCTAAATGTATTGCATTTAAAATGTGGTATTATTGTTATTTTATTTAATGCTTTCTAGTTGTGCTGTTTGCTTCTTGCTTCTGCAGCTGTCAAATCTAAAGGCACTTAGAGTCTCAATGTGGGCTTATCTACATTGGGTTGGTCTGTGGGGGTTATCTTGTTAAGTTACTATGTGTAGAAGTCTCATACCACTGGGAGTAGCACCATTCCCTGCACTGGGATCCTGAACTGTAAACGAGCAGAAAAATTGAGCTGAGCATGAATAAGTGAACACGTATCCATTCTTTTCTCCTTGTTAATGATTGCAGGTAGGATATGACTAGCTATTTGAAGTTCCTGCCTTAACTTTAACTATGTTGATTGATTTTTCTGAATATTAGCTATCATCTGCTCAATGTGTGTATCCATTATATTAATGTGAAAATTGCCAAAAGATACAGAGATTTGTATTGATATTGCTGTCACCAGTTTTCCCAAATTAATTAAGACATACATAGGGATACTGAAAAGACATTCAAGAATTGTCTCATACTTTATATTAGAGGTGATTTTACTACTGTATTCCAATCAATCTTATTATTATTTCTTATGATGACTTGCCAAAGAGGGTAAAAGATGAAAATATTGGGAGGTAACACCCTCTCTAGTGAGCTATTGGCTGTTAATGGATACCTGGGCCAGGGGATCACTGTCTTCACCCACTGTTGAGCCCACTAGGCTCAAATGGAGTCATGCACATGGCCCTTTTTAAAAACAGTAGGTTACAAACAAAACCAAAAAGCATGAACATGGGAAAGATATTTGTAGTGAGGTGGAGGAATTGGCAGGGATGGGAGAGAGATAAGAGAGTGGAATTAGACAAATCAAAATGTATTGCACACCCATATGAAGTTGTCAAAGAATAAGCTTAATGTAAAAGAAAAAGATAACAAATTTTACAGCTGAGCATTTCATCTTCAAGAAGCCAGTATGAGATCAAAGCACAGAATATGAAAAAATACAGTATACAGTCAAGGGAGCATTGATCATAAAGCATACATTCAAGAGGACATTGATTATACACTACACATTCAAGAGGAGGTTGGTCAAACCATACAACCAAGAAGACATTAACCAGAGACTGTATAATGGAGAAGTCAGCCAAGACACCCACTGAAGCAAAGGGAACCAAAGGGGTTATTCTGCCAGGTGGACACTACCTTTATCAATTTCATATTGCATAATACTGATTGTACACCTGGTCATAGACACTATGGCAGACAGCAGAAATGATAGAGAGATACATTAATGGTCATGTCAGGGCTCCAGTAGCTGTGCTTCTATTTGACAACAAAACACAATCCTTATAGGAAATGGGCATCATGTTTTGACAGCTAGAGGAAGGTGCTTGCTGAGCCTGGCCCTGTCTAGTCTTGTTTCTCCTTCACCTTCTCCCCCTCCCCCTCACTCACTTCCCTCTTTCATCCTTTCTTTTTCCTGCCTTCATCTTCTTGGGCTTCTCCCTCGCTGGCCCTCCTTCTCCTTTTTGCATCAGGAAGTTACCACTAGTCCAGTTGCATTAAAACCCAGAAGGGCACACATGCTATTTCACCCTAACTTGTATTCTGTCAGGGTCAAGCTCCTTCTGCATGCCTATGAGTTGTGTTTCTAAGTGAACACTTCCTTGACACAAAAACTTTGGACATCATAGTGATTTCTTTTCCACAATTTTCTGTGAACACAAAAACCAAAGGCAGAGAAGCCTCTATGAGAATGTGGCAGTAGTGGTGTGTGTGTGTGTGTGTGTGTGTGTGTGTGTGTGTGTGTGTGTGTAAGGAGTATGTCTGTGGAAGCAGATGTGTGTGTGCCAGGATGCTGCTGGCTCTGTGTAAGAACCTCATGTAGGGTGNGTGTGTGTAAGGAAAAAAAACTCAGAAGTGAGGTAGTAAGGTAAATACAGGCATTGTAAACTGTGTTTCACGGCAGTATTTATATATTCATTCAACATTCCAGGAAATTCTTCCTTTAAGTAGTAAACTGACAAGTCAGTTTCCTCTTTCCACTATACATATAATAAGTGTGTTTATAAACACACACATATGTAACATGCTTGAATATGTGTGTGTGTGTCTCTATAGGCACCTGGTATCCCTGTGATTTTACTCTTGTATGGCATGGGAGCGGTAAGGCTTGCCTTTTTTGAGGAAGTCGATGATCCAAACTTTATATAAAATACATGTGTTTCCACATGTGTGTCATGAATGTTTGACAGTGAGAGTCAGAAAACAGAGGAGTTCCTTTTGATGACTCTTCCAAACTACCATGGCTCCCTATAATTTTACAGTAAAAATAATCTTAGCGCCGAACTCAGTATAGGAATAGAGAGGTGTCCGCTCTTATCCTCTGTAGCAGGAATCTAATATTTTTGGTTGTGAGCCTAGCCTTTAAGGGCTGTGCCATCTCCCCAGCCCTGTAGCAGGAATCTTAATCAATCATTTTCACCAAGTGAATCAGAAAGTTCAAGTTATCAGAGGCTGAGGAAATAACTCAATCAGTAACACACTTGCCAGCAAAGCTAAGGACTTAAGTTCAATCCCCAGCACCTATGTTAAAACAAAATGCTAGGTGTGGATGTGAACCCTTTAATCCCAGCAGTGGGGAGACAGAGCAATCCATAGAGCTTTCTGGACAGCCTAGCCTAACCTAGGTCTCAGTGAGAGATTCTATCTGCAAAACAAAGTGGATGGTTTCTGAGGAATGACACTGAGCTTAACCTCTGGCCTCTACACCTGAGTGCATGTGTACACACACACACACACATGCACACTCACACATTCACACACACACGCACACAAGGAGGGGAATTAGAAACTTCTAAACAGCAAAAGTCACAAAGATACAGCAAAAACACTGAATATTACTGTTTGATAAGTCTTAGCTGGTGACCCCTGAACCACCTGATTCCCTGTCTTTTTGTCCTCGGGCAACTTCTTATCAACATGGCCCATCTAAGCAATCACACAGACGCACATGCAAACCCCCTCTGGAGTCAAATGACAGCAAGGAATTTCTCTTCATAAAGATTGGAGGGTCTTGATTTACAGGATGCTGGTGTAAAAGTCGCGACAGAGCAGCTGGCCTTTGACAACCTGTAGTTGGGGAAACAGCGCGTTTTGTGGAGTCTAGACTTTGTTTTATCTTGCAAATTTTTGGTGACATATTTAGCTTTTTGCAGACAATTCTCAAATTACTGAGTCAGCAGTCGGCATGGGTTGGTTCATCATGACCCATCCTCTTTAATCTGGTCTTGAATAGCAGGATGTTGTAGGTCTGGATGGCAGTGCGACCTTTGAATGTTTGCCATTCATGCTTGATTACTGTATCCTAGAGGTCTAGACAGTGTTGTTGGTTTCTCCCCAACACAAACATCTGGCAAAAAAAAAGAAAGAAAAAGAACTCTACTAGATGAGTAAGAACATTTCTAATTCACTCATATGATGGCTTAAAATAAAACTCTTTTATTTTATTTATTTTTTATTATTATTAAAAATTTCCACCTCCTCCCAATTC
>LOJH01047258.1:0-13248 GCA_001685095.1 Ellobius talpinus
TCTTTCTTTCTTTCTTTCTTTCTTTCTTTCTTTCTTTCTTTCTTCTTTCTTTTCATTTACTAATAGGGAAAGTCCAGTGGTGGCGGGCTGGATAAGTAGTGCTTATCAGCTCATACTAATCCAGAATTTCATGTTAAATGATGTCATCAGTGTCAGAGACCAGCTTTGACAAAAATGCTACTCACCAGGGTAGGGGGATTAGAAAGCAGTAAAGAGAATGAAGATGTGAGTAAAAATAAAACAGAAAACCCAGGATAGTACCTGGAGGGAGTTTCAGTGACTACTGAAATCGTCTGCATTTAATTTGCAATTGCTTAAAATACCTCCAGCCCAAAAGGTAGGAGTAAGATAAAAGACTGCATTAATATGACACAAAGGACAACTAGCAACAACTTGCTTAAGTACTTTGAGCCGTCAAACCATTAATCCATGAGAAAAGCATTCTGTTGTTTAGCCATCCTAAACCAAGTATCTTGGAAGGCAGCCACTCTCAAGTCAAACCTCCTAGTTCAAAAGAAAGAGCAGAAATATGCTTGAATATCCTGACCATTGGTCAGGGTGGAGGGGATCTACCTGTATGGGCCACCTTAATGTCAAAAAGACCAAGTAACCACACCCTAGGTCAGGATGTGTAGCCATACTTTGTGTAGTCAACAACTTTGAACAAGCTAAAACTCCCTGACCTTCAGACAAGGTGGAAATAATCTCACATTTTTGGGCCTCCACTCATCACTGGGATCTGCGTTCTAAAGAACAGTGCCTTTAGCACACATGCAAGAAAGCAAGTGAGCTCTCTTATAAGGAACTCTGGTGCACCCAGTTCCGGGTGTCCTCAGATAACAGCCCTGGCCTTTTGGTTTGTTATGATATTGATGTTAGGTGCCCTACTTTTGTCATGAATCATATAGACATGAATGCTTTTTAGTAAAACTGTCAAATTCAAAAGACTCTTAGCAATGATGAAATATTTTACATAGAAATATCCTTAGCCAGTTCATGCACTGGGGATAAATTCTGGTGCCACTGCCAGTGACTCACAGACTGTGCAAGCTACAGAACTGTCACCAGCATTGAGAGGGCCCACTTGGGTCCTAAGCAGGTCCCCCAATTGTCAGTCCAGAGTCAGTGGGCTCCCACTAGCTCGGGTCAGTTGTCTCTGTGGGTTTCCCCATCATGATCTTGACCCCTTTGCTCATATAATTCCTCCTCCCTCCCTTGACTGAACTCTTGGAGCTTGAGCCAGTGCTCTGGCTTTTTGGAGCCCATTCCCTATGGAGGGATACCTTGCTTATTCTTGAAACAGTGGGGAGGGACTTGGTTCTGCCTCAACTTGATCGTCCAGGTCTTACCTTTTCTGAGGAGTGGATTGGGATGTGGGGGAGGGAGCGGGAGGAAGGGAGGGAGGGGAAACTGTGGTTGGTATATAAAATGAAAAAAAAATCTTTTAAATAAATAAATAAAGAAAGAAACATCCTTAGCCATCAGGGGACCACAAACCATAACTATGTTGACATTCTATCTTGTACAATGAGAACAATATCAAGAAAAACAAAATAAACAAAACAAAAACTAACAATAAAGCACCAAGTGTTTGGGGGCAGTTCTTATTTACTGCTAGTAGCAATGTAAACTGTTGCAGCCATTCAATAATTTAAGAGTCGAACTATCACATACTCTCAGCACAGCCCTCCACACCATCTGGCGGGGTTGAAGGCACACACAGTGGAGACACTGTGCAGCCAGGTCTAGTGGCATTACTCACAGCTGTGAAGTTGTGTAATCAGCTTAGGAGCCATGTCTTGGGATGGATAAAGAAGACGTGACAAGGGATTATCACTCAGCCATTAGGAGAAAAGCACAGTAACTGCAGGAACATGGACAGAATTGTAGACCGCCATGCTGAGCCAGAGCCAGGCAAAGCACTATCAATGTTTCCTCTCATATGCAGAGGGCAAAACAAAGCAAAACTGGACAAATCTCAAACCTAAAAAAAATCCAAACCACGAACAATGTCAGCCAAAGTAAACCACTCCACATACACAAATATGGAATTAGAAGAGAAGCATCAGAGGCTTGGAAGAGAGATGTGTGCTGGTAAAGCACCTTATCTGCATCTATAAAAATGTCACAATGAAATCCGCCTCTTTATACAATTATTCTACACTAATAAAAAGACATGAGACCAACAATGAAAGTGGATACTAGGAAAATATAAAATTATTTTAATTTCTTTTAAAATATTTTAAATTTATAACTCTATAACAATATACTCTCAAGAAAATGAGCATAAGATAAAAACCTTAAAACTGCAAAACCTGGAATATGTCCCCTTTTAGCATCCTCAATGAAAAAAGTTAACTTAAAATGGGTGAAGGAAAAAGCACTATAAGGAGAGGTTACATACCAGAAAAATGGCTCAGAAGGTTGGGTGGTTGTCATCAAGCCTGCTGACCCAAGTTCCATTTCCAGTGTCCACATGCTAAGAGAAACTCAACTCCTCTAAACTATTGAGCTGATCTCCATAGCATACTGTGGCACACACACCTGTACTTACACACACACACACAAACACACACACACACAAATGAATGAATATTAAAAAAGAGGATTTCCTTAGATACCAGAACAATGGTAGCTGAGTGTAATAAAAACATTTGTGAGGCATAGACAAAAATTTTGTGTGCAGGATCATTATTTGGTTGCAAAAATTTAGTGAAAGACACTAGGGATTTAGTTGTGTTTCTTAATTTTTAATGAAGTTTCATTTATAGGCTCACAATATACTAAATTCTGTTTATGTTAACATGAATAGGTATGGAGTAAGAACGGGGGATTCAATTTATAATTGTCTTTTATCTCTCTCACACACAGTAATTACAAGTAAATAATGCTTATAAAGTATTTGCTAAATATGCTTTTGAAAAATAACTGTAGAAAAGAAGTTGTATTTTCTAACAACTTTGCTTCTTATGTTTGTTTGGGGGAAATGAACTCATCCAGCCATCAAAATTGGGAAAAACTGAGTTAGTATGATTAACGTCAAGGAAATAAGGAATTTCATCAAACCAACTAATTTTTAAAACTCATCCTGCTTCATCATGACATCAATCAAACAGGGAGGCAGAGTTATGACACCCTTCTGGGAGTTCTGAATAGTATTTTGTAAAATATCCTTTATTTAGAAACTTAGAGATGTTAAAAGATGAAAAAGATTCAAAATAAACTGTTTAAGTTTTTTACAAACTAAAAATAAACTTACACAGAATGCTGAAATAATGAAACATAGCACTACGGACATAATGCAGCTATAATGGTTTCATATACCTATTGCTGACCCTAAACCTAGCAACCTTAGACAACAACATTGTTTTGTCTCCTGCTTCTGAGAAGCGGCTGGTCTCAGCCGGCTATTCACTCCGAGTCTCTCCTGTGGTTATAGACAGACAATGGCTGGCACCGGAGTCATCCCCGAGACTTCCTCAGATGTCTGGCCGTTGATCCTGGCTGTCAGCTAGGACCTCAGCTGGATCTGTTGGCTGGAACATCGACACATGACCTCTCCTTGTGCTCTGGGTTTCCTCAGAGCACTATGGCTGCGTTCCAGGAATGAGCATCCCAAGAGAATCATGAGAAAGCTGTTTTGTCTTTTATTGCCGACCCTTAGAAGTCAAGTAGCGTCAATTCTGCTGTTTCCAAACGCCTGTGAGAATCAGGGGAGGAACACATATTCCACGTCTCAACAAGAAAGTTTTGCTGTGTCTGACGCGGGATGGGAGAGCTTAATGCAGTTATCCTGAAAAAATACAATCTGACAAGGTCACCAATTTATTAGGGGGGCAAGGAAGTGGAGAGGGTGATGAAGTGTGATTTTGGTAAATTCTTCTCTTCTTAGGTAGCTAAACAATATATACATTCTTTATCAGAACAGCTGTATAAAAGATGAAAAATCAGGATATAGCAGTTCAATGTGGGCATCTGGGGGTAAGGAAATGAACAATAAAGTTTGTGTTTTAAACAGCGCTCCTTAAGGATGCTGTGTTAACTTGTATTTTAATGTAAGATTAAATGTAAAAATATGTGACTTTTTATTAATACATTTAAGAATGAAAACAAAAACAATGTGACAAGTCAAATATTCAACAATTAAGGACGTTTATCACAAACAACTTTTCACAGAGCACTAGCTAACTTCTTGGCCTCTATGATAGGGATCTTGGGTATAGATAGAGAGCTAGAGAAGGAAGCTGGCATTTGTTTGGCCTACGGGGAAACTGTCAGAGAAGAAATTCAAAGCAGATGCTTGTTTGCCTAGCACTGTTCACAGTTTTGTTAGTGCAACTGCTCTAGGCAGAGTTGTAAGGACATTACCCCAAGATTCCCTTTCTGGATTGCAATTTAAAGACTACTCTGGTCTCACTGAGGGGTCGTGAAGATGGGATGGCTACTCAGATGACTGTAGGACAGGGATATTGATCTGGACCATCCTGATGGATTCAAATAATCACTTGAAGTCTTGCAAGAAAACTGTGAAGACAGAAGAGCCAGACTGTCACATGCATCATCATCACTGTCATTGTCATCCTCACCCTCTTTCTCCTCTTCCTCATCATCAGCAACGGCAGTAGCAATAGCAGCAACAACAGCAGCAACAGCAGCAGTAATAGCAGCAGCAGCAACAGCAGCAACAGTAGCAACAGCAGCAACAGCAACAACAGCAGCAGCAGCAACAGTAGCAATAGCAGCAGCAACAACAGCAGCAACAGCAGCAGCAACAGTAGCAACAGCAGCAGCAGCAACAGCAGCAGCAACAGCAACAGCATCAGCAACAGCAGCAGCAACAGCAGCAACAGTAGCAACAGCAGCAACAGCAACAACATCAGCAGCAATAGTAGCAACAGCAGCAACAGCAAGAACAGCAGCAGCAATAGTAGCAACAGCAGCACAACAGTAGCAACAGCAGTAACAGCAGCAGCAGCAACAGCAGCAACAGTAGCAACAGCAGCAACAGTAGCAACAGCAGCAACAGCAGCAGCAACAGTAGCAATAGCAGCAACAGCAGCAACAGCAGTAGCAGAATGGAAAGGCAAAGCAGGGAAGGAGAACAAACTGACCAAACAGTGCTGGCTCTGAGGACGGAGGGAGAAGGGCTTGTGCTGGCAACATGGATGAATCCAAGAACAGCTGTCAACACCAACCTGTGAGCAATGGAAACCCTGGCCTACCATCACGAGAAACTGGATGCTGCCAAAGAGAACATGCACACAGAATCTTCTAGAGTCTCTAACTATTGCTCACCTGTTGCTTTATGAAGCTCAGAGACTGACCAGTTGAGCCAACCCAAACTCCCGGCACACAAATTGAAGTTAATACATCTGTGGGGCTTATTTATGTGTATGGCAAAACAGCTCTTAGCTTTTATATCAATAATATTCCTCTCTGGCTATACAGAAGTTTCTCTTTGTTTAATATCCTATATGGTGTGACTCTATATCTATATTAGTAATGTAAGTATGTAGTTATTAGTTTTTAACCCACAGGAAGGAAAGTTCTATGCAGGTTTCAAACAACAAGCGTTAAGTGTTATGACAGTCTGTAGACACCTATTTAGGTTTCCTTCTTTTGTTTCAGGGATTTCTTTTTTCTACTTGTTCCTTCTGAACAGATTGTTCAAAGGTAAAAAGGGTGCCTGGTACTCCTTTTGTTCATGTTGAAATTTGTCTTAGGACAACAGATTAAGCATTTGCAGAAATCTATATTAATGCACCTGGACTGTGTCTCAGCCAACAGCGTAGAGTCCCAAGGCATCATGGTCCAGATTCTTCAGTCTTTTTGTTTTTTCCAATACCTATCCATATAAATCACCTGTTTGAGAGTAAATGCAGCAACTCATTGTTTTGGTTCATATAAAAATCCATCAAATGCTATCAGCCTCCAAACACTGAAACTTGAAGGTGATATTCTGTTCACACAGACTTTCTAAGACGTTTTCCAACACACTCTGTTTAGCTATATAGTTAACTAATAATTCTTGAGTAAGTAAAGATTACTTGTTTAAGTTTTAAGTATCTGAATTGCTTAAAATATGTTTTATTTAAATAAATTTATTCATTTGCTTTCTTTTGTCTTTTCTTTTTCTTACCCCCCTCCTTTTTTTTCTTATTTTGAGACTGTCTCTCACTCTGTACTACAGGCTGACTGGAGCTTGGCGTGTAGCCCAGGTTGTCTTCAGTCTGTGGCAGGCTCCATGTCTATGCCCCCTAATACTGAGGTTATAGGTGCGACACAATGCACCCATCTTAAGTAGTTTTTTTAGTTAATATTTCAAATGCTTAACATGCATTAGTAAATCTATTTAGAAATAACACTACCATAACTGCAATGTAAAGGAATGAGACTAGTTTCTGAAAAAAAATTGTGTTTGGTGTTGATATTATCAACTAAAAATTATGATATTTGCAAAGAAGTAGTTTTGAGGAGCTTCAGCAGTAAAAAATAATATGCCTTTATGAATATGTATTTTTTCTTCAGGAAAATAGGCTGAGAGAATTGAAATTTAAAGTTGAACAATAAAATTTGTGTTGAAATTTGCAGCCAAATGTGAGGAGCTGAGAGTGATCTCCTCAGAACTGGTGATTCCCTCCGGATTATTTAATGCATGTATTCAAATATGGGAATTATGATGGCAATCATTTTATTTTTATATTATAGAAATTCTCTAGCAGCTTAATTGAAACAAAAATATTTCTAGATTACTACTGCATAAATACCATTTCAGTTTGGTTCTAGTATTTGTATGAGCGTGTGTGTACGAACTGCTGAATTGCAAGATTTATTGTTATTTATTTCTTATTAATATAATTTATCCATTACCAATTTCAAACTTGTATACAGTGCATTATGATTACCCTCACCACCCACCTTCTTTTGTTTTTCTTCTATTCTCATCAAACACCTTCCTTCAGAAATTTCTTCCTGGCACTCATGTCTTTTAGTTTTGTCTTGTGCCCTGCTGAATTTAACCAGGACTGTGCTGTAGGAAATCTTTCAGCCAGTGGCTGAGCAGGCAAGAGCAAGCAAGCAGTCTCCCACAACACGGCAGTGTGTTGAATGGTGTGAAATTATCCAATGGAGGCTGGTGGACTCACACCGTGTCTACTACTGAAGACAATGATTCTGCTTCTCCTATACATATATCAGGAGCCAATAGCTACCTGGGAAGGGCCTGGACTCATGAGTACACTCCCACCCTCACCATATTTCTGAGTGATTTTTGGGCTATTATGCAGCAGAAAGGGGACAGGAAATAAGGAAAAGAAATTGGATACATGTACGAAAACAGAAAGAAACCTATTTTTTTATAGTTAATGTACACTAATAAGAAATCCAACAAACCAACCAATCAACCAAACATCTAAACAACCAATCAACCAAAGAAATCAACTGTAAGGGCATTCAGGTACAGATTTCTGTGACACTTCTTGTATATCTTTAATGCGTGTGTAGTAAACCCAATGATTAAGATGGTCCCTCTTGTCACAAATATCATTGGAAGTCATCCAGAATGGAAAGGTAATATTTCATGAGATGATAAAATTATTTTTAGACCATTGGTCTCCAAATGTTAAAAACATCATGTTCTCTTATAGCGTGATTGCAAAATATATGTCCTTTTATTTATATGTAAATGGTATACATAGGACACTCCAACAGAAGAGCATAAGCATTATGCAATTGATATCATGTATATGCACAAGATATTTAAATGTCTGACATAAACTGAAATTCTTGTAAACTGGTAAGAAGTTTAAAGAAAAGAATAAGTACACTTGAAATAAATAATATTTAATGAGTTACATATTTTTGCTGAAATTTAGCCATAAACTTCCATCTTCCTAAATACCAGCAGTGTCTGATGCTGTTGATGTTACACTATTTTACTAGTTTATTTTATTTTACTAATTTTTTGCAGTAAAAAAATTCACTTTACTATCGTTTTTGGGAAAAAATTGAAGTATCTTATAATTGTCCACAAAATTTTTTAATGAAAACATTTTCTAAATTCTTATATAGTATTCTTTATTAGTTGTAACATATATTCAGTTTGCAGATTACAGGTTTCATTGTGATGTTTTCAAACCTATATGCGTCATATGCTTTGGTCAAGTTCAGCACCGTCTTGACCCTCCCTCCCCCTCCTATTAGTGCTCTTCCTCCTTGCAAATGAGCCCCTTTGTCCTTTCATGTCATTTCTATAAAATCCTGATTCTACATGCAGGAGAGACTACCTGGGTGATTTGTATAAAGGGAAAACTTTCAGCTCCTGTTTTTCTACAAATGATGTAATTTCATTCTTTACAGTTAAATAAACTCCATTGCTTGTATATATGCCACATTTTATTTTCTTACTTTTAATTTTTATTTAGTATTACTGTGTGTACAGTGTGTGTATATATGTATGCATGTAGCATTGTGCAAGGCACACATGTGGAGGTCAGAGGACAACTCTCAGGAGTCAGTTCTCTCCGTCCATCTCAGGTTACAGGGATCAAACTCAGGTCATCAGGCATGCACAGCAAGTGCTTTACTCACTGAGAAAGATTTTCTTCGTTCATTCACGTGTTAGTGGGTATATGGACTAGTTCCATGTTTGGGCTGTTGTGAAGAGTGTTACAATAAAAAGTTACTTTCAAGGATGTCCAGTATTCTGACTTGGATTCATTTAAGTATAAACCTGGGCGTTGACTAGCTAGATCACACAGGATTTCTGTTTGTTTCTTGAGGAACCCTTTTCACCGATTCCCTTAGCAGTAGCACACTAATTTACACTCACAGCCACAGTGTTTACATTCCCCCCCACTTCCTCACTAGCATTTGGTGAAGTTTATTTCTTGATGGTATCCAGTTTAACTTAATGACATAGATTCCTACTGTAGTTTGAAATGCCACATATCTAAGGATTTTGAACATTTAATGTTTATTCGTCATTTGTATCTCTTCTTTAGAGAAATAATTCATTTGCCTATTTATTGTTTAGATTATTTGCCTTTTGTTCTTTAAGTTTTTTATTTCTTCATATGACATCGTTGACAAATAGGGTTGTATGAGACTTGCAAGCTTCTGTGCAGTAAAGGAAACAGCAGAGTAAAGAAAGAGGCACAGAAGGGGAGAAAGATGTTGCCAGCTACACATCAGATAGGGAATTAACATGCAGAATCTCTAAGGAGTTGTTAATGCTCCTTTATAAACATCTCCTTTAGCCTACAAGCGATTTGTGATGGTTAAATCATGGCTGTCAACTTGACTGCACCTGGAACCAACTAAAACATGAGCTGGGTGCCTCTGTGAGGGATTTCCTCCATCTGATTATCTGAAGCAGGAAGACATGATTTGAATGGGGGGGCACCTTCTGTTGGCAGCCCAGACGAGAGAACGTGGAAGAAGAGACCTTTGCTTTTACTGGCTTGCCCTCATTCTCACTGGCAAATTCATCTATCCAGTTGCTGCAGCGTTTGCCTTCACCAATATTAGAAACAACTTTTTCAGGATTCCAACACAGACTGAAGACTGACTAGCAGCTCTCCACAAACCCTCCAGGACTCCAGTACGTGAGTGGGACTGCTGAGTTGTGCAGCTCTGTGGCCTGAGCAAAGACTAAGTAAGTTTCCATTTATCCAATATGAGACAATTGTTGGATATACTACACAGTATATGTGTGTGTACACATATGCATGCGTGTATGTATGCATGCATGCATGCACGCACATATAATAATATTCACACATATATGCATATAATAATAGTAAAAATATATATTGAGCATGTATAATGAGCATGTATATTCATTCTATCAGTTCCTTTGCATAGCCCTAATACATGCTATAACCATGTTTCTCAGTGTCCATGCTCAGATGTCTTTTGTAACACACAAATGTTTGTTGGTTCTTGTAGCAAAAGCTGTGAATTTTTTAAAGAATTGTTTCTACTTCTTACTTGTTTGGAGGAATATTACTTTTTTAAACTATGAAATAGATATTCAAAGTGAATAAAATGCTGGTCAAATTTTAAAATAAGTTTAATAAAAGTGAATATATACATCTTATCAAACTGAAATTATAATGTGTTAGTCACATATCCAGCCTTTCAGTGACATTCCCAACCATGATCAGGCAACCATGATTCTGAATTCATTTCTCTATACATGTATATATTATAATGTCATAGTGTAAACCTCAAATACATGCAAAATTAGGGGATTTGGGGCAGTTGTTGAAAATGTTTTGGACTTCGGGATATAATTTTTAATCATGCAAAGTCATTTAATTGAATATTTTTAAAAGGTTAAACTTTTAGTGTATAAAATTATATCTCAATGAAAGTTATTTAAGGAAGGACGAAGCAGAGATTCTGGAGCAGAAGGGAATATGAAGGGCAGAGTTCTAATGGCAAATGCAAGCAGCGTGGGAAGTACCTCTGGCTTCAGGCTTCTGATTTGAGCATCATTGACCTTGCCACAAATTATACATAGAACAAAGTTGGTTTCCTTTCATGTAGTGTGAAATAATCTGACATGTAGGTTTTGTAATGCTAGTTCTGCATATATAAGAATTGGGGCTCAGCCAATTTAATTAACTGGCTAAAATAAAAGAGAATATGCTTCAATCTATGTTCTTTTTTTATTTTCCTCTATTGCTCTTTCTTCAAATTTCAATCTAAGTGTAATTTTCATATTCATATTCCTTTCCTATTCATTTTTCTTCCTATTGTACAATGTGGGTAAGTTTGCTCCTATGGCTATTTTTTTTCTTCCGTTTGCTCTCTCTGTGTTTAATGAGTGTGTGTGTTCTTTCTCTTTTTTGGTGGGTTTTAGTTTAAAGTCTGTTTTGTCAGATATCAGGATAGCAGCACCTGCTTGCTTCATGAGCCCATTTGCATGGAGAACTTTTTTTCATTCTTTCATTTTAAGGTGCTGGCTATCTTACCTATGTTTTGTTGTTGATGTTGTTTTGCTTTGTTTGTATTTAAGATACTAATTCATTACATAATTTCTCCCTTCCATTTTCCCTCTTCAAGCTCTCACATATACATATTTTTGCTCTTTTTCAAACTTTTGGCCTATTTTTCAATAATTGTTATGTGTGTGTGTATTTCATACACATACCTATTCCTAAATATAACCTGTTGAGTCCATATTATGCTACTTGTATGTATGTTTTCAGGGCTGACTGTTTGGTACTGGACAACCAATTGGTGTGCTGTTTTCTGGGAGACTCTGCCTGTCTTAATCCCAGCTTTATTTAGTTTTCTGCAGCTCTTTGTGTAGGGTGGAGGCCTCTTGGACTTTGCCATGTCCGGTTTGCCATGTTTGTTGGTGTCCTTCTAGTTCATCTCACCCTTAAAACAAGACAAGATGGGTTTTGTTTTTAATCCATTCAGCTAGTCTGTGTCTTTTGATTGAAAAGTTGAGACTATTAGTATTTTGAGCTATTATTGAAAAGCATATGAAGATTATATTAATTATTTTACTGATTTGTGTTCTTTGTTGTGTTTTGTATTGAATTTTATCATAAGAGTTTTTTTATTTTCTAGAGTCTTGGCTGTGGCTATGCTTATTTCTCACTTTAGTTACAAGAATTACTTATAGTATTCTGTTTAGGGATTTTTGGTTTTCTGGAGTATAACTTTTTTTTTTAAAGCTGCTTATGTCACAGGAAGCTTCTCATTCACCTTCAACTATGACAGATAGTTTAGCTGGGTGCAGTAGTCTAGGTTGTCAATCTTTTAGAATGTGAAGTTCATTGTTCCAGGTTTTCAGTTTTCATTGAAAATTCAGGTGTTGTTTTGATTGTTTCCCTTTATATGTAAGTTTTGTTTTTTCTTTTGCAGCTTTCCTTAGTTTTTCTTTGTTCTGTATTTTTAGTGTTATTATTATTATTATTATATTAAGATATGCCATAGGGTATTTTTTGCCCACCTACCTAGTTGGGTTCTGTGTGTTCCTTGTATCTGTATGTATGTGTCTTTCCTTAATTTAGGGAAGTTTTCTTCTAAGATCTTGTTGAATATTTGATCTATTGCATTGTTATGGGATTCTTCTCCATCATCTATGCTTATAATTCAAAGTTTTGGGTTTTTTTTGATGGTTTTTCACATTTAATGCATATTCCTTCCCTGTGATTTTAAGTTTTCATAATCTTTGTTATTTCATCTGGATTCTCTACTTTATCTTCAAGTCCTGATATTCTATCTCCTGCTTGATTCATTCAATTTCTAAGGCTTTCCCTCTGAGTTTTATGAGATACTTAGTTTTTAATTCAATTTTCATTTCAGCCTCTATTCCCTTCAATGTTTCTTTCTTTATTGAACTCAGTTTTCAAGTTTTGAATTATCTTCATCATTTTATTCAGCCATGTACTTGTATTTTCTTGGAATTACTCAAGTGTTTATTACTGTCTTCTTGGAGTTCAGTGAAGTGTTTGTTCATGTCTTCTTTAAATTATTTGAGTTATTTGACAAAGTTTATGATTGTTCTTTTAAACTCTGTGTCCTGGATTTCATCTAGGTAGTTCTTGTTATAGAAAAGTTTTATTGGACTAGTGGATTTGATGGGAGACATTCTGTCTTGGCCATTTTATGTTGTTTTTGTTTTGGCAATTTGACCTGGCAATGTGAAATCCTTTCTTTGGTGATGTGTCTGATGAGATAAACCCCTTGCCTTAGGTTGGGCCTGTACAGAAGATTTATGACCTGAACCAAGTAAAACTTCTGGATGGACTGTTTAACTTGAATCAGGAAAAGATGACTCCTAAGCCATGGATCTGGAACTAGCCCTATGGGTGCAATATGGCAGCGGTCAGAGAGAAGGATGGGAAATAAAAGTAACATCTTATGCCTCAAAGGTGACTTCTGAACAAAGCAGTCTGGCAGACCAGCAACTGGACCTTGATATGCTGATCTAGAGATGTCCAGTGATAGGAGGACATTGGTGAGGGGGACACAGGGGTGATGGGAAAGAAGAAACAACTTGCCAAGTTAAGGTGGCTCCCAAAGAAAGAGGGCTCCTAGGATAGGCTTGTGTGTAAAGATGGTGGTGGGTGGCTGGGTGGATGGGAGGGAGGGGACTGTGTAGGAAAAGAAAGAGATAACTTAGGTGGCAAAGGTGGCTTGTGAACAAAGAGGTATCATAGGATGCTGGTCTGGAACTAGGCTTTTGAGTGTGTAGATAGCAATGGATTGTAGGAAGGGGAGGAA